>JAJHUR010089425.1:0-21546 GCA_027495735.1 Lutjanus campechanus
GCTAAAATAATAACTCACAAGCAGATTTTATAAGTGTAGCTGGCTGATAAAAGTCACTGCTAATTCCTTGACTCAGCTGAAAAGTCCATTTTAATGTTAACATCTGACACACTTTAAAACAAGAACACTGTGAAAGTGCAAATGTAAAGTTACCTGACAGCTGCGCACATGGTATAATGTTAATGCTAAAAGACTGAGGCTAAAGCTAGCTTACCTCTCAGCAAACATTGGTTGGATGGTGAAATACAGCAGGTATATCTACACGATAGATGACAGAAATACACTCATTAACGTAGGAAAAGGAAGCACAGGGACTCAATTAGAGCAGCGGACTTTGAGACAGGTCACCTGGCATGACCATGATAAGAGCTAAACTAACCCAGCTTAGACGTGAGACAGCGAGCCAGAGAGAGATGCATCATCTTGACGAACTTTGATTCTGCATCAGCCCACATCCTCTTCCTAAAACCCCCACAGAACAAATGCAGTTTGGCTGGAAGTAAAGTTACTGCAGCTAGTGAGCTAGTGTTAGTTAGCCAGACATGCTAACATTCGCAGCTAATGTTAGAGCAGATGAAGACAGAGTTTAATCCATGTGCTCTCATGGTTCATGTTTTTGAGAGACGACAAGAAAGACGCAACTGTCCAGACTCATGAAACACCAAGAGAAATGGAAAGCTTAACCTATGATTGGACAGGTACTGTTTGGGGCGGGGGTTTAGCGAAGAGTCAATTGCAATTCACTCCACACTGACCAAACATCTCACCGAACTCAAATCATGGAGGCAAGCAAACTTCCTCCAGCTCAGCTGTGACAAATCTGACATCATCATCAGCCCCACCCCTCGCCATCAATAACTCCACTCTGGGGTACAAGTCTGCAGCCTCTGGAGTCACCCTGGTCAGTAACCACTGCTTTGAACACCACATTAATCAGATCACCAAAACTGCATTTTTCCTCCTAAAAAACACGACTTGTCTCCGTCCATCTCTCTTCTGCTGAAATTGATCGATGCTTTTATCACATTAAGAATCGATTACTGCAGTAGCATTCTCTACGGCACATCATCCAAAGTCCTCACTAAGCTCTCAATAAAATCTGCTGCCCGCCTGCTCACTCGCACCTGCTCCCATGACCATATCCCCCCCTGTCCTCCAGAACCTCCACTGGCCCCTTGTCCCGCATCGGATCCAATTCAAAATCCTCCTCCTTACTCACAAAGCCCTCCATAACCTGGCCCCCTCCTACCTCACTGACACGCTCCACTG
The DNA here is from genome assembly GCA_027495735.1 of Lutjanus campechanus. NCBI lineage: Eukaryota > Metazoa > Chordata > Actinopteri > Lutjaniformes > Lutjanidae > Lutjanus > Lutjanus campechanus. The sequence continues at coordinate 1,270 of JAJHUR010089425.1, forward strand.
CCACACTCCCTCCCTCTGCTCCTCTGGCACCTTCTCTCTACATCACGCAAGGACCAAGCACCTGACCTGGGGAGACAGAGACCCTTCTCCATAGATGCCCTCACCCTCTGGAGCTCTCTGTCCACTTTCAAATCGCTGCTCAAAACTCAACTATTCAGAATTACTATTACTACTACTATCTTAAGGTTATGGAAAATGTTTTCTCTAGTCCAACTGAATTAATATCAAGTTTGTTTGACTTGAAATCTCTTCAAATTCAGTCAACTTACAAATGTAAGGCAGCTGAGATACTAACTTCTTAAAGTTAAAACAGATATTTTCGTTTTACAGTCTTGTTCGCCTTTTACCGACGACTATTTTCAGTACCCCATTTAAACAGGTTTACCACATCTGACACATTGGCTTTGGCTGTTACGTCAGACAGAAAATAAGATTCAAAAGCTCCAGCTTGTTCCCTTTTGCACAATAACGAGGGTAATAACATCTGCAACACATGGACTCTTCAACTCGGTAATGGAGATTTGATTTACTTGTATCTGCCCTCTGGGTCTGACTTGCCTGAGGCTGCAATCACGCTCAAAGCTTTCATCCTCAGCTCTGCAAATGGCTTCTCACATCTCTTTTAGTATTTTATTGTGTTTTTGGTTGGCTGTAAATTTCTATTACTTGACGTAACATGTATTGAATGCATAGGGAGCCATTCTTGCACCAAATTGCACAAGGGAACATAATTACTGTTTATTTATAAGACCTGTCGATAAGAGTAAGGGGAAACTAGGTCATTTTTAAGATATCAGCTTGCTTGCTGCAAATTTGATGAGATGAGCCCGAGATCAGAATTGAAAATGCATGACTCCGTGCAGCTCTTGACTGCTCAGGCAGATTAGACAACTGTGGTCATGATGTGTCAAAGTAAAAACTCAAGAAACTTCTGGCCGCAGTGTGAACACAACCTGAAATAATTCACCACCGGCACCTTCGAGGGGGACGCTGGAGTTACGGGCGCAAAGAGAAACTCATAACTCTTCCTTATGTGGACTGTTGCAACGGCATATTAGAGCATTGCAGAGGGAAGAATACAGAGTCAATATTATGAGAAATATTGTCAAGATTAAAGTCGTAAATTTAGGAGAAAAAAAACGGTCAATTTTCAAAATAAAAGACCCTGTGCAGATGGGGTGGATGAGGTAATAATTTTTATGCATCTGGAACTAAAACGCAATGGACAAATGCACAGATGCTGTTAATAAATAGTACATATAAGTTATTCTGGCCCTGACAAAAAAGCTGACTTTATTTTCTTGCAAATGTATGACTTCATAATCACAAACAATATTAGGGTGTTTTTTCCATATTTTTACCACTTTAATCTCAGAAATTATGTTTTTTTTCTCATGATATTTCTTCCCTTCCCCCTAATATGCGGTTGTAAGGCTGCAGTCTTGCACTATTGCTAATTAGCTACTACACCTGGCTGGATTGACTCTGCTGTCTTTTCATAAGGGTTTTGGCCAATTACTTAAACTTAATATGGACACTGCAGCTCCAGTTCTTCCAACTGTGCAAAACTGAAGCCGAAATATCCCGGATACAAGCACTTCCATCTTGCACTGGTGACGTCTCTCGGAGCCATAGTCTGCTCAGTAGTGACCAGTGTTGGAGCCAGGCTTTCCTGCCCACATGGCCAGCCAACTCAATCAATTATGACAAGGAACCGTGTTTTTATAGTATCAAATAACGAATTAAAACCAAAGTGATCAGAGAAAAACACTTGGACAAACATCACTGTAATGTGAGTGAATGACTGAAGCCATCTTTGTAAAAAAAAAAAAAAGAATGAATGTGCTTTTTGATGTGTGTTGTGTTAGTCTGGTCCATGTCCATGAAATGCATGATTTATGACCTATACTGCAGCCCACCATCAGGGGGCGATCAATACGTTTTAGCTTCACGTTTAGGGAGTTGCCATGTTGTCCATTTCTATGTGCTTTTGGCTGAAACTGAGTCATGCCCCCAGAGACACTTTAAAACTCCCCCGAACAACCTCGGTTTTGTGGTGTAAAGTAGGAAAATCCCAACGTTGTTGTGCAACCAATGCAACAACTGTCACTTCCTGGCACAAAACAATGACAGACAAATGGGCCACACATTTTGATAGCAAAGAAAATTAAAGAAAATAAAAATATTTGCCAAACGCTGACAGCAGATTATTATAATGCCAGATAGTAGCTCAACGCCAAAGTGACAAAGCCCTCTAGCAGCCACAGAGATGATGACTCCCGTCAGTCAGGAGCTAAGGAGGATTTACGTGACACGGTTCCACTGCTACAAAGTCTGCAGAGGGAGGAGGCTGGCTGTTGGAGAGCACGGTTTTGCTCCTATTTGCTGCTGACAGTGCTTGTTTCTTTTGACCATGACCATGATTTTGCAGCAAACTTAACAGGTAGTTATTTTAACCCAAAACCATGATCTTGACTCATCCCAGCCAGATCATTTTTGAGCCCACACATAACAAAAAGGAGTGATTTGTAAAAGTTTTGGAGGGCACTGGAAAAGAATATACTGCTGGGGTGTCTAATCAGAGAGGTGTCTGATCAGAAAATACTCAGCTGATTTTGCTTAGTTATTTGTTATCTGATATCAAAAGCCAGGAAGAGATCATGCAGTATGCTGTCTGTATGCGTTTGACAAACGGCGTTAGAGCAGCAAGGTTACTATAGTACTAAACTTAAAACTAGGTCTGGAAACACAAAAACATTTTGTTAGTTTTTTAGTATTTTAGTGAACTTAAAAACCCTGCTATGGACTGGTGACTTACCCAGGGTGTACCCCGCGTCTCGCCCAATGTTAGCTGGGATAGGCTCCAGCCTGTTTGTGTACTTTTAAATACTCAAATACTTTGCTACCTTGCTGGTTCTGTGCTGTTGTTATTTCAAATCTGATGTCTGCAGTGCGCCAAAGAAGCATCAGCTGATGCACAATTATGGCTTTTACTGTGTTTGGGCCTTTGGTCTTTGTCAATTTGGTCAAATTTGTCAACACGACAAGCAGGGGAGAAGAGGCTTTCACATTGCCTTCACAATTTATGAGATATTGTCACACCACATAAATTTATTTAGGGTAAAAGGAGGGTGCACCCTGGTAGCAATAGGCGAGCGGCCCATGTACAGACGCTGCCAGTCCTCAGCAGCGGCCAAAGGCTTCAATTCCCGCCTGTGGCCCTTTGCTGCCTGTGTTCTTTTCTATCTCAAGCTGTTCTGTCAATACAGGCTAAAAAAAAACCCCAAAGAAAAACAAAAAAGGGTAAAAGAAGTAGCCTAATGAGGATGCCTAACCAGAGGGAGTGCTGTTGGTCAGAATATCATCACAGCTGTGATCTGGTCATAGACACGATTTCTTTGTTTATTTACTTATTGATTTGGCTCTGCCAAAACAAATAGTTCCACCACTAATACTGAACTGTTGCCAAGCAACACCAACATTTTCCTGCACACCAACGTCAGCTGCTAGCTTCTTTGTGTGGGGTCGTTACCACAGTAGAGATCTCCAGCTTAGTTGTCCAGATAGTGCGATGACACTGGCTTAAGACTGTTTTCAGCTCAGACTTCCTAAGAGACCAAATGTCCATGTTTAATTTTTGAGACTCACCCTGGTACAGACCAAACGACAAGGCCGAGACCAGATGAAAAGGTGCGTCTCATGCGCATTTTTGAAAGCAAATGAACCAGAGGATTTTACAATAGCAGGTATGTTATTCTAGCTGATTTAAGAAGCAAAACTATTAATAAATTCATGTGTTGCTCATGAAAACTGTTAAAAGATATGCACATGCACGTAAGCGTGGGTATTTTCTCTGATCTGATTAACTTTTTAGCTTTTTAAACTGCTGTTTTTGTTTCCTACTTGGTGAACTTTGTCAGATTAAATAGTGTGTGACGGTGATCCCACAATAATAAGCCCTCACTCATTTACCAGACACCTCCTGTCTCCTCCTGCCTCTATGGTCTCTATCTGTGAGTCATTGTAACATCAGTGTTATTAGAACACTGTAAAGCAGAGTGATTAAAAATCCCAGTGTTCTGTGTCAGCACTCATGGAATGTCTCTCGTCCAATCAAATTACTTGAAACTAATTATTGTATAATATTGGTTTTCAAACAATGATAAAACTTATTACCTGACACAACCCACTTTTGATGTATTTCCGAGGTCTTCTGCCAAATTCAGAGCTGATTTAATAAAGCGGCAGTAATAATTGTTATCTGGGAAACATAACATTTATTCACTCTGCATGGAGCTCAAATTAAAACAGAATCATATTAAATATTATACTAATCTGAGGGGTGGAAGTAACAAAAGTTAATTTAAAAAATGGTGATGAGGATGCATGTGAACAGAAAACAGGAGGGTAAAATGGATGTGAAATGAAAAATGGAGTGGTAAATTATCAAGCGATTTGATTAAACTGAAGCTGATTTGATTAAAACAGTCGCGTTGTGATGAAAACAGTGTCACATTTCATCATTAACCCCGTCTTACATTCAACATTCACGAGACAAAACTGTCATTTATCATTTAAGGAAAGAGGCGTTAGGGATGGAAGTGAGAAAATAATTGAAAAAAAAATGGAAGTGGTGAAAATGCTCACACATTAAAGAAGCACTGCACACGTAAAAAAAATGTTTTTGGCCGCTTTATAGCATTTTGTGACTCGTCATTCAGATTAAAAAAAACATCCCTGTTCAATAAACAGTCTTTATAGAGATGCTATCAAGAAGAAGGAAGTGTGATAACAAATGGGGATGAGAAATATTATTATTACTGGAGATGAGGAAGGAAATAGCTGATGCTAGCTCCTAGGCTAACAAGCATTACGTCAGCAAGCTAATCATCAGCTCATCTCCTGTGAGGAGAATAAACCCGATGTTGCTATGTTAATTTTCCAACAACATTTCTTTTATTTTACACAGATGGAAACAAATACAAAGCACTTGTATTATACTAAAAAAAAATTAAAAAACAACAAAACAAATAAACTAAAAAGTGCTAGCATTAACAAGGATAGCCAGGGTTTCATTTTAGTGTTCAAATAAAAAAAACATTTCTGCAGCTTATTCTGTCTTCAGAGCTGCTTTGATAAAGACAGAAGAAGCTGATGAGACATTTGTCTGCTTGAACTAAAGACTAAAAGTTGTTAGTTTATCATTCTGTGGTCGTGACTGAGAGTCACCCTAATTCAGCTACATTTTGTCACATTTTATGACATTTGTAGTTTATATGTTGATATTCTTAGACTATTATTTATATGACTGAAATGTGAATGTGAATTACCAGGCCAGAGCTGTTCCTGTACTATCAAGACCACCACATCACAAGCCTCAGAGAGAGGAGAGCCATCTTAAAAAATGCCTGCAGGAAACTAAATATCTTCTCCAGCAGGAAAAGCAGATGAGAGTCATGGCAGAAGACAACCGAGCCATCGACAGGACCATGCTGAAGGAGGCAGAGAGGAAGCTGCAGGAGGAGAGGATGTTTGAGGATGCAGCTTGAACAGGAGGTGAAGAGGCTCAGAGGTCTCTCAGCTGAGCCCCTGGGCGAGTCTGACTCCTCAAACTAAAGCAAAGAGCAGCTCGTCAAGGAATTGAAAGAGGTGCAAAGTCAGGTAGAGGCTGAAGAGCTCCAGGCTGACCTCCTCAAGAAAAAAAACTGGAGGAGCTCTGGCATCAGTTTCACAACCGAGTCACCAAGAACCTGAAGCTGAGGCAGAGAGGCTGTGAGACGAAAACAAAGCCCTGGAGCAGGACATGGAGCAGGAGAGGAAAGAGAAACTGGAATGCAGACAAGAGCTAGAGGACTTAAAGAAGCAGCTGGAGGTGAAGACCACCTCCAACCGAGAGTTGATCTTCCAGCTGAAAGCTAAGGAAATGGCCAGTCAGGAGCTGCAGAGGATGCTGGAGGTGCTGACCAACCAGACTCCAGAGACCGATGCCCCTGAAATGGTCCAGGAGACGCCAGACGTCGATCAGCAACCATCAAACGATCATCAGGAGGCCACCGATAACGTACAGGATACGCCAGTTGACAACCCTGACATGTCAAATGACATTCAGGAGACGCTAAACGACGTCCCTGAAATGTCAAAAGACATTCAGGAGATGCCGAACTACATCCACAAAACAGTAAATGATGTTCAGGCAACGCCAAACGACATCCCTGAAATGGAAAATGACGTCCAGCAAACATCAAACGATGACATCCCTGAAATGTCAAGTGACGAAGATGCCAAACTACATCCCACTGACTCCAGAAAACATCCAAGAGACGCCCAACGATGTCCCCAAAATGACAAATAACGTTTCTGAAACAGCAATCTACATTCAGGATACACCAAATGACCTTCAGGCGATGCCAAACGACATCCACGAAACAGCAAGTAAAGTTCAGGGGACGCCAAACAATGTCCCAGAAATGGAAAATGACGTCCAACAAACATGAAACAATGACGTCCCTGAAAGGTCAAAAGACAGCCAGGAAATGCCAAACGACGGCCCTGAAATGTCAATATCAATATCTAGGAAACCAAATGTCCAGGAAACACCAGACAAGGACCAGGAACGACCACCAAGAGTGTCTCTGTGAAGACATTTCAAGAAGGCGCTCACTCCCAAACAACGTCGCCAATACAAGGACAGGAAGCAGAAGCAGATTCAGGAGTGAGACAGAAATGTCAAAAGACATTCAGGAGATGCCAAACAACGTCCCTGGAATGTCAAATAACATTTAGGGGATGCCAAACGACATCCATGAAACGCCAAATGACATTCAGGAGACGCCAAAAAACGTCACTGAAATGTCAAAGGACATTCAGGGGATGCCAAACGACATCCCTGAAACACCAAATGACATCCAGCAAACATCAAACGATTTCCAGAGAAAAAATGAAAATGAAATTCAGGAGACCACAAACACTGTCCAGGAACTACCACCAAAACCGTCTCTGTAGAGACGATTCAAGAGAGCGCTCACTCCTGAACATCGCCGCGACAGACACACAGAGACCCAAGACAAACAAAATCTTTTTCTTTTAGAGTTACAAAAGTGACTGTAAAAGAAAAAAAACAACCTAAAAGACACACAAACACCCACATGTGTCTGTTAATATCAGTCCCATGGGCAGCGCGGAGGTTCAATATTAAGTCCTGACAGACAGAAGCCAGCTGGTTTCTTTCTGTCAGGACTTGGTGCTTTTCCATGTCTGTGTGGGTTTTACCCCGGGTACTCAGGTTTCTCCCACAAACTAAAACTATTTCAAATTTTGGAAGAAATAAATTCTTGAAAAAAAAACAAATAATTTCTGTAGAGTTGTATTTTTGTAGAGCTTTGTCAAGTATTTGTCTGGATTTTCTGAGTATTATAGGTGAGGGATAATGTACAGTGAGCAGGTCATTATTGTGAAACAACTCCCGCCATCCTGCTTTTTACATGGTTACTTACACCCCCCCCCCAAAAAAGAAATATTTGGCGCACATTTATTTAAAGGGGACCTATTATGCTTTTTCCTCTTTTCTGACCTATAAATGTTGTTATAAATGTTGTTACAATGTTGCATACTCGTGTTAAACGATGCCACCGCGTCAAATAAACGAGGTTCGAGCATTTGGAAGTGAGCCCTGCAGCTGTTTTGGACGGCTCTGAACGCTCTGTTTTGCCGTGTTTTTTATAACAGGAGGTCGCATTGACGTGAATCCGTGCCTAACTTACTAATATGGAAATGTTCCGGCATAATGCTCTGAGCCTGCCCTCTCCCCCGTTCTGCTTCGGAAATTGTATCGCTGTGTGCTGCTGCTGTCTATAACGATGTCACAGTGTTAGCACGTTTGAGCAATGGCTCCCAGAAAATGTTTGGTGTGAGAGAAAGTTAACTTAGTTTAGCTTTCAAGCACCAGGCAGAAGTGGGTAGAGTTGCTTTTTCATGGCCAGCAAAATAAAAACAACTCCGCGTTTGTCTGTCTACGGCATTTAACACGGACTGTTTGTCAACATGAGCCAGTATGAAGCTGGATTAGCCGAAAACGAAACACATACACCGCAGAGATAAACAGGTTATGACAATAACAAGCTGCTCCTACATTCAGAGACATCATGAAGTAACCTCTGTTCTGGAGAAACTTCAGGCTGTCCAGTCTGTACCTCCGGATCAGATTCAAAAGAGTAGAATAGTGAAGTTCGCTCTTTACTTCTGCAGAGCCTGCACCGGCATAATGAGGAGGCGGGGTTCGGCACCGCAGCGATTCGGAAGTCCTCGGGAATGGGCTGGGGGGTGGAGTTAATAAAACAGACTGGTTTTCCCGGGATGAGAAAAGGGGAGCAGAGAGAGACACCGTCCTGAAGATCTACAATGCTTTGTGTGCGGGTAATCGCATGTAGCTGCTCTATAGGAGTCCAAGACTCAGTACAAAGGCCCGAAAATGAGCATAATATGTCCTCTTTAACACAAAATATCATAATATTTATCAAGCAATAGGGACCTGCTCAGTGCACATTATTCTGCCTGTTACATGGTTATGTACCAAAACATAACATATGTTATGTATATATTATTATACATAAATAACAGACCTTAAAATGATGTAACTGACCAATCAGAACTGAGTATTCCACAGAGCCATGTAATAATGTGATAAAACCAATACTGTACTGATTAAATATTAATGACTTTAACTAATGTTCCTTCACAAATACAAATTGCAGAGTATATATAAATTTTATTTCCACAAATGAGAAAAAAACACATCAGAAATAAAATATTCTTGCACATGGTCACAAGCTTGAAATTATTATTATTATTAATAATTATTTTACCATATTTTAGTTACCGTGTGGACAGATGGGGTAACTCACATGTAAATCTAATATATGTATGACAAAAAGGAGCAACAGGAATTATAAATAAGGTGGATTCAAGACAACAGACCAAAAGACTGGGTAGAAAATATAACTGAAAGATTTAACCAACGTTAGTCTTTTATTTTTCTTATTTTTCACTGTGGTGTTTGGCCTAATCAGCCTGGATTTTATTTTAAATCTTTCAACGTGCACAGACAGTAACTGAGTTTCTGCTGGGACACCAAAGCAAGAGTTTTTTTTAAACTGCTCACTTTGAGAAATATAAATGTGTTTTTTTTCTACAAACCCTTTTTTGTGTGAACCCTTCACAAAAGAGATCCAAGTACTCAGAGGTTAATAATTTTTATCAGATTACTTCCACAGAGCTTCATGAAAGGTTAATGATCCAGTGTTGAGATCTAGAAATTATCTGAGTTTTACACTAAAAATGCAGTTTAGTGCAGGAAACTGTCTCAGGGCATCAATGTAAAACTACTAATGATAATATCCAGAGATGCTTCCCAAACTGTGAGTCTGATACATAACTGACTTGCAAACTATGTGAAAAATCTTTGTCCAAAGAAACAAAAACATTATAAAAACGCAGCAGCAACAAACTACAAACATCTGTGCAACATCTTACAGCTTCAACACACTCAGACTGAATGGTGATATACGCCGACACTGGCAAAGTGTTTGTGGTTGTTAGATTCTTTAACTTCGGGCAAATTTGTCCAGGAAAGTTTTAGAAAATCTAAAACATTATTTAGAGAAATGTATTTATATATTTTATTTCTCTGTCCTGTGTAGAAACATTTCCTGATAGTGGCTGTGCTTGAAATTATTTAAATAATATACAAATTTTTGCCGTTCTGTTTTTTCTCACATTCAGAGGAAATCGTCATTTCCATCACACCACAAAAACTGCGTTTTTTAAACAAAATTATGGACATACCTTCTGTTTTGAAAATATTTAATGAATTTCACACAGAGATGTGACTAAATGTATGAAAATAATATATTTTCAGGTTTGAAAGTAAGTATTTTTCCACTGATAAGATGAAAAACAGCTTTTAACTGTTTATCTTCAGTCTTTCAATCAATATCTCAGGCGGCACAATCATGATTTTTCCATTTTAGTAGATTGATGGTAATAATAGCGGCACAATTTTACAAACCACAAAAACGTTCAGAGCTATTGTGTTATTTCTCAGGAATTGTACTTAAAAATATGTGCTGTGATGGAAACGACATTGTGTGGTGGAAAAGACCACACGTGTTGGAAATGACATGTGACAAACAACATTGTTGAACAAAGTTCACTTTAATTATTTCTGACACAAAATAATATCAATTTTGAAACTGAACTTTTTATCTAAACTTACACCATTAATGCAGATTAAACCAGAGGGCAGAAAACTGATTGAAAATGGACCTTTATGAGCTGAAACATACAAGATAATTATATAGACTGAACTTGCTACAAGTAAAATAGAAAACAATTTAAAAAACACAGATAGTTTGCCATTTTTAGATGTACACATCTGGACATTATAGCTGCAACAGTTAATCGAGTAATCAATTGTGAAATTAATCACCATCTATTTTGATTGTCAATTAATTGGGTTGAGTAAGGTTTTAAAGAAAATAAGTCAAAATTCTCTGATTTCAGCTTCTTAAATGTGAATATTTTCTGGTTTCTTTCCTCCTTTATGACATTAAACTGAATATCTTTGGGCTGTTGGCAAAACAAGACATCTGAGGACGTCATTCTGTGCTCTGGGAAACACTGATCGATATTTTTCATCATTAACTAAAATGTTATAGACCAAATAACTATTAATCGATTAATTGAAAAAAAAAACTGATCAATTAGTCGATTATGAAAATTATCCTTGGTTGCACGCCACTTTAAATGACATCTGTTTAAAGGGCAACTATTTCAAACTAACATTATGATCTATGAGTTGAAATTTCACATTAAAACTACGTTTTTACAAAGTTTTAAAGTTTGTAAGTTCAGAATGAAACCCCTGTCTTCTTAGGTTTTAAATTAAAGTGAGTTCAAATGGATTTTAAAACAGTATGTGAAACTAAATGAAATCAAACCTTTAGATGGAACAACCCTATTTTACAATACAGAATCATACAAATATGGGTTTACAGTCACTTTAAACATTTATTTACTCAGTGGCGGTGCTGTACCTGCATTTTAATATTTGTTTATTGCTGCATAACCCATCAACTCTGCATCTGTCAAACTTGCATGTGGACCGAGGTTTTCTTGCTGTCCTTCCTTCATGGTCAAGAACAGAGCTGATAGAGGGTTTTATTTAACTTTTTAATTTAACATAAAATATTTTTAGTCATATAAACCAAATGAAATACACACTGACATTGTCATTTCCATCACATCAGAAAATGTGACTGAAATGATTGTTGTGGAAATGACATTTTGTCACATTTTTTAAAAATATCTGCTGATATATTAGCATACTAATGTATGTTTTAGAGTTTGAGAGTTTCTCCTGACTTCTCTCGTCTGCAAAGAATTTTGTGGACCCATATCCTTATTTGCTTTCTTCTTACTTTATACGCCACTTTTTGGCGCCGCTGTTCATCAGTGTGGATACTCACTTCGTTAAAGTTATTGTTCTTGGTGTATTTCTTGGAAAATATAACCTCTCACTCCACTGTTACGCAGACGATACGCGAGTCTACCTGCATTTGAACCGGAAGGCAAAGATGCAAACTGTATAACCACTGTTGGACAACAAAGCTTGGATGGCTGTAAGCCTTTTAATCTTTAATGACAGGAAAACTGAAGTCCTTATATTTGAAGCATGTGATGCCCCTCATATTGACCTATGTTCCCTGAAAACATATGTTATAGACACTGCTAAAAATCTGTGTGTGATAATGTAGTGATTTTAAATTGGACAAGCAGATAAACTCAGTTATAAGATCTGGCTTTTTTTTCTCCAAGTTTAGTGATTTTAAAAGGCTTATACATGCTTTTATCTCAGCCCAACTTGACTACTGTATAATACACTTTATCCTATCTCTCTGACCTTTAACAAAGTCCCTGTTGTCCCACAATCAAGGCTGCAGCACAGAGGAGATCGTCCCAGTTGTTGCCTCTGCGTGTCAGGCTGACCCCAGCACTGCCTTTTTGTAAATCCTCTCTTAAAACAGATCGTTATTGCTTTTTATGGTTTCGTTTTTATAGATTTTATTGTTTTTATTGTGTTGTTTTATGGTTCTACGTTTAAAGGTTTTTATGTTTGTTTTTATTGTGTTATTGTACTGTGTTCTTTTTATGGTTTTTATTTTATATTTTATTGTACAGCAGGTGGTCAACTTTTTTTAAATGTGTTCTATTAAATAATTTGGATTGGATTAACGGTGGTTAATAAATGAATCTGTTGTGTATTAGCAGGGTACCTGTAGGGTTTATAAGTATTAAAAAAGTATTGAATTTAAAAATCTAAAATTAAGGCCTTAAGTATTGAATTTCATTTACGTAGTCTTGACTTTCATAAACAAAGTCCTTCATTTTTTCTTGTCCTTTCATAGGATTTCATAAATACTATAATATTATAAGCTAGAAGAGCGCACTCAGTGGAGTCAAATTTGACAATTTCTTGTACATTGAGCTGCTGGATGAGACAACGCTGCCCCTCCTCTCTCTGCCAGCAGTACCTGCAGGCAGTGAATCACACAGAGACAGACAGGACAGAGGACAGGATGAAGACAGTGACTGATGTCTGTTCTTCATTCTTCATAAACTTCACTCAGTATTTTGGTGTCAGGATTATGATTTATCTTATCAACATGTTAGATTTGTTTCCAAATCATTGGAAACAAAATTGTTGTTTGAGATATTGTTGAGTTTATATAGGGGCTTTGCTGTGGGAAACATTACTGTTGCTGCTCTAGTAACCAAATTTAGTTATATTTGAAATATTCAATTCTAATCTTGTTCTGAATTTATATTTCTCGAAAACAAAACATGTTTTAAAAAGCAATTATTTAGTGATGAAAAAGAATCTAACAGCTAAATTCCACCGGAGCGGCTGCATCGCGTTACGACTGCAACACGTCAGCCGTAGCTGATCGCAGCCATTCTACACAACGCTTGTGATTCCACCAGCAGCGCCCCGGCACGTCCCAGAGGCAGCTCTCTGCTTCGCTCCGCTTCAAATACATGCTGAGTCTATTTTTGACGGACGCTGCGTCAATTAGCACAGAGCAGATCGAACCAGCGGGAAGTCAGACACAGAAAAGGCAGGGAGAATCTGGTTAATTTTCAAAATAAAAGACCCTGTGCAGACTCACAATCATAAAGACAGACAGAAAAGAAACTATTTAACCACGTAGCCTGTTTATTCATGGTAGAAGCACAAAGAGCAGGGAAAGAGGACCTAATCAACAAAATCTGAGCAAGTCAGCATAATCAGGCCGGCAAAACGCTCTGCTGCTGAAACACTTCTGAAACGCTGCTGGTGAGGCTTGCAGCCATGTGGAGGACGGATCAGAACAGCAGACATGGTGTGCTTGGTGTTTTTAATGTGGCAGCAGAATCCAAAAATATGAGTGGCTTAAGCCTATTGTAGGCAATATGAATGTATTACAATGATTTACTTAGTAAATAATGATTTTCCATGTTATCTGTAATACTTCAGCCAGTATGGTCTTAAAGTTAGCATTAAATTTCAGTCCAAGTCCAAAAATGTCTTAAAAAGTCTTAAATTTAACTTGGAGGTACAATGATTGGGAAACTGGATGTTTTCTGTATTAAACCAAGACGATCATCTTTCCTTGACCTTAGCCAAGTGCTGAGAGTTGACATGACCAAAGTTTAATAATGCAGTCATCACTGCAGGCAGATGCTGGATTATAATATCAGATATTTTGGGAGAAAACAAAGGAAACGTCCATGTTGTCAGTGAACATTTTACTAAAACATTCAGCATCAACATTTTTTACTTCTTGCTAGATACATGCACTAAAAACACATCCTTGTTATGTTGATAGAAAGCATAATCCGGACATTACGTTTCAAAACATTTGCTGTTGCAAATTAGTTGAATATAAAGACAATTTCTTGGAGACAAGGTTGGAACAGCATTAGTGGTAGAATGTAGCTAAGTACATTTACTCAAGTACTTTACTTTAAGTACAGTTTTGAGGTACTCGTGACCTACTTTACTTGAGTATTTCAATTTTATAATACTGTACTTTTACTCTACTTTTAGTTATTTAGTTGTACATACAGTGATTGAGATAAACTTTGCCAGCGGCAGCATTAAGGTGATGTACAATTAATGCAAATTATAAAATGGATTTAAACCAAAACAGAAAATGAGCCTTGAAAATGTAATATCTTTGTTCCATTTAGCAGTGTTGATCAAAAAGAGATAAAGTGCATTAACTCCTTGTAAGTTCACTTGTAGACCCAAAGGCAAGACACCAACATGCACATTGTTGTCTAAAATGATGACTCTCACTGCTAGTTTTCATAAATGTAAGCTAATGCTAATGTTTAAACTCTTTGAGCCAGCTGAGAAGTCTGTCCCCAGCTGACATTTTAATGTTTCCATCTGGCAAATTTTAAAACAACAACCCTGTGTCTGTGTTAAACATGTAAAGTTACTTTACAGCTGTGTACATGACACAGCTACGGAGAACTAGAAGAGTGGTGAAGCACCTACTGCAATTCCACCACAACTGCCAGATGCAACCAGCGGAGATTTGCAAAGTTATGCCGACATCATTATGACCCCCTCATACGTTGGCACCGGCTGAAACAACAAACTGAAGCAGCTGATCGCTTGTCTTGACCCTTTGACCACCAAAATCACCCTTCATCTGTTCATATTTATCACCTGTTGAAATTTTTAAAAGGAAGCTCAAGACTCACCTTTTTAATTTGGCTTTTAATTGATTTCTTATTTCCCTTATTTTACTATTCTTATGCCTTCAATCATTTTTATTTTATTTATTCTTATTGATTTTATTTTAAGTCTTGTGCATTTTATTACTTTTAAATTTTCTAAATCCTCAATTTATTTATTTACTGATTGACATTATATCATTATTGCCTGTTTTTATTCCCTGTCTTAATCTTTTAGTTAGTTTTTAGCTCCAGCGTTTCCTCATGGTGGCCCTCCACACTGGGAGTTGTGTCTGGTCTGCCCACGGGGACGCCGTCCTGGAGATCCCTCAGACCCGGGGGACTGGGGAGTGCTCTGCAGTGGTGTGGAGTCTGCTCTGGTCTGTCCGGGCTGAGGGGGCGGTCTCTGTGGTGGCACTCCCTGTGGCTGCGGACTATGGTGTGGATTTTAATTTTTATTGTCATATGTTTTGTGATTTCATTTTTTCTGTTTTTTCTTGTGAAGCACTTTGGGTTGCATTTTAAGATGTATGAAAAGTGCTATATAAATAAAGTTTGATTTGATTTTATTTGATTTGATTCATTGATTAATTGATTTTGATTCCAAGTGAAGTGAGTCCAAGTGAACGTTTGTAACGAGTTATGGTGTTCACAAGAATGAGATGACTTGAAAACAATGCCTGTGACCGTGGCTGTCGCCAGTGTGGAGCCATGTAAAAGGTCTTTCGAGGTTTTTCAAAAATTGTCAGCCACAGAGGTCCTTTAGTCATGATTGAGCACAAAAAGATTTAGGCTGATCGGTCCAGTAGTATTCGAGATTATCCGCGAACAAGCTGCAGGTCCAGTGATCACACATGCACACGCACAAGCGATGGCATGATGGGATAATAACTGAAAATAGCACATGACACTCAGGAGTCAGCTGCAGAGGGTCGGAAAGCCTACATAAAAATGAAGTGATTTTAGTCTCTCAAAAACGTTCAAACACTCTGAACATAATATGCATGAATTTGAACAAATTATTGACCCTGAGAATAATTTCTTCAACAGTCTAAACAATAAAGGCTGGTACTTAACAGAGGATCAGTTTAACATGAAGGTTAGGCCATGAAATTCATAGTTCAAACTTTCCAAAAAAAATCAAAAATAAAAAAAAATCAAAGAATGTTTAAGAGAGACTGAGTCAGCACTGTGAGTGGTGTGGATTTAGAGTACAATGGATGTCTACTGAGCTACATGAACAGAGAGGACAAAAAAAAGAAAGTGGGATGGCTCAGTAAATGGATGAAAGCTTGAATCATAAGGTACTACTGACAATGTGGATGTGCTGGAATGCATCATCACTGAACTCTGTATGGAAAAAAACACGAAAAATGGAACCGTTAGAACACCTGGATCCATGAATCTAATTTTAGGATACTTTGGAAGGAATGTTTGCCAAGATAAATCAGAACATTGTGTTCATTTGTTGAGATTTCAACATAAACCTGTTAAATCCTAAAAAGTCATAATAAAGGTCATAATGGACCTTACCACTTTTAATAACATTTTGGACACGTACAGCAACTGCCCCGGGGCGTCTTATAGCAGCAGATGGGTTGACATTAAAGTCACTTGAAAATGAATAAAATGAAATGGGCCGTTCTGGACAGTGAATTCTTTCACTTTTGGTCGTTTGAGAATATTTTGATGCTAATAGTTTTACTTTCTTATTGCTTCTTTTAAGCTCGGAATACTTCTTCCACCACTGGGCAGCACCGTTAGCGCCATCACTTCGGGTCGTCGTCCCCCTGAGACAGCCCCGACGTCGTGTCTTTGTGATGAAACTCGCTTGCCTCATGATGGCCTGAAAAAACACAACCATTTCAGTAAGATTCAGTTAAACCATAGGAGAAAAAACAGAACTGAAAATAGCTGATAATGACGATGCCTCAATCACGTGATGGCATTGCATCACAGAGCTAAACGTTCATGCAGTGACACTGATTGTGACACAAAGTGAGGAAGCCTGCCAGTTGGGCATAGAGTTTTATGATGCTGTTTATCCTGTTTCCATCAAATGTCCTCAGTCTTCTATTTTGCTGCTGCCACTGTGTTGTAACTCTCCGTTCTTTAATGATTCATAAGAGGCCATTTCTTCGCCTACTGAAGCTGTTATGGATTTTGCCACCAGGCTGGGCATGTGGCTCTGCACTTGTCTTGCTGTCTATAAAGAGACTCATCTCACCAACTCTGATTTTAATAACTCTGATCAGCAAATTTACAACGCAGGGTGAAGTCTAACCTGCAGCTCCAGACAGAAGACAGCATGATGTGAATTCCCATCATGGCGAGATTTCATTATTGCAGTGATAGCCATTTATATTCGAGACGTCTTTAACAGTCGCCATGCTGTGACTATTTAGAAATGCTTCTGTATTATTGTCAGATTTGCTCCCAGACTCACCCCTCTGTCTGGATCCTGAACACCCAGAGAGGGAACAGAGGAGAGGGGGTAATTGATGTGAGTTAGGCATGACAATGCATGCAATCCCGGTGAAATTTTTTAGCCAATAACATCACACAAAAGCGGGCAAAGACTGCCGAAGCACAGTTCCCTAATGGCTGCTTTATATGACATCAATACTCTCATCTTCTCATGAGATCGGATATACAGGGTGTAACGCTCTACTTTTGAAACAACCCCGAGCTCACAATGCTGTCGCATGGATTTCAAATCCAATTATTACCACGGCAGATCACAGGACAGCTGAATCTGAAATACCCTGAGCATAAAATGTAGAGGTGACTCGGTGTACTTCTGGTACAATGCACATTAGAAAGAAGAGCTGCAGAAAAGTACTTTTTGTTCTATTTAATTATTTTAAAGGGTTAGTACATGTATTTTTGTATTTGAATACTAAAAATACATTTTTATTATTGCATTTTATTCTCAAATAAGACACATTTTCAGGAACCTCAGGTTCAGTGCAGAAAAAAATTGTGCAACTAGAGTGCACTCAGTAATGCCTCTGGTCACAACTGTTGCCAGCGTGGAGGCATAAATATCTTTTCAAAAATTCTCAATCACAGAGGTTCTTCAGCATACAGTCATGAATGTGCACAAAGAAATAGGCCGTTAGGTCCAGCAAGATTTGGTGCGGACAAGCTCCAGGTCCGTTGACCACGCACGCACATGCAAGTGATCGCATGATCCCCTCTGGGCTTACACCTGGCAGAGATAACAGATAGCCTGGCCCACAGTCTTTGGCTAAATGGTGAAGTCCCCGTCTGACATGTCTTGTCAGGTCCAGCAATGCGCTCATTGGGAACAACCATATGTCATTTGTGTTACTTGTGAACAGAGCTTGAGGAAAGAAGCTGCTTTGATGCTTGGTGCAAATTTCCCAAATCAGATAAAGGTATGTAAAATATGATCAAATATTGCATGCTAAGCCAGGCTTACTGAATAACACTAAAATACAACAAGAAAGGGACAATCAGCAAACATGTGCTCTAGAACTGACAAATACAGTACTTTAAAGTGGGTTTCTGGACCATAGATGTCTTTATAGTTGCCCTCCGATGGTGCTGCTTTGTATCATTGTTATGAAGTTGGTGATCTCAGACATTTACTTTCTTCGCTGCACTTATATTTATCACTCTTGAAAAAGGCATCTGCTAAATGTCCAGTCTTATTGTCATAAGGAACTGGTGCATGTACTGTAGCCTAACTGTTGAGTTTCCCCTTGTTGTATTTCAATTGGCTGTTCATTCTGTCAGTCAGTGGTGACTCTGACTGACAGAAACCACCCAGCATGCACAATTTACCTTCCAATATCCTGAATGGTCACTTCAAATCTGGGAAATTACAAGAGCTCATTGGGGGGGTTAAAGGTGCAACAGGTAAGAACTGGTCATTTGTTGAATTCAAACTCCAAGGGGCAGCATATCACCAGAGTAAGAGCTAACTGCTGCTAACTGTAGCTGCTAGCTAGTAGGCTCAGCAACATACCACTGCACACAGTTGGACCAGGACCAAACATAGCATCCAAGACTGGAAGGAAGTCAGTTTGATGACTGGAAATACAGTACAGAGGTGATTTTCAGTGGCTCCAACCAGAAACCTGCGGACGATGAAGACGCAATATCAAGAGAGGCTTGAAGCTACAGAGGAACAAGAGGGAGATCGGGCATCAGTCAGTGCCGGGGTGCCAGTAGCCAAACCCAACAAGAAAACCACCTCTGTATTGTTGGACTGAGGGCAGACTGGATGCTACATTGAGTCATTATAGCCTTTTGTGCAACAAAGTGGTATTATTACGGACAGGCAGAGGCTTATGGAGGACTAAAAGTGCCAAAATTAAATAAATAAATACATCATTAAATAATTAATTAAAATTGGAATTAAATATATAAATGTGTTATTAAATGTGTCATTAATTCATTAAAATGGTAAATGGACTGTATTTATATAGCGCTTTTCTAGTCTTTTAGACCACTCAAAGCGCTAAAATACCAATTCATTTCAGGCAAAAAAAACATATATTATTATTTCACTAATTAATTAATTATTTCATGGTCCTTGTGTTGCAGTGGTTCATGAATTTATTTTATCTGTCAACCTCGCCCATCAAAGTCGGTGGGCGGATCCTAACACCTGATTGGTTACCCTGCACATCAAGTCAAGGCAAATCGATTCCAGATAATGGATTGATGCAGAGCTTGTGAACACATTCCGATACACTGGGTGGCGCTATTCACCTATACGTTGGTTTGGACACTACAAAACTTAAAAGTCTAGACTCGGTCCTCTAGCCCCAATGTTGATACAGTGTGTGAGGTGCAGGACAAAATGTCAAAAACCTGCCCAGAGCTGCTGAGAGAAGCAGCAATTTGATTGAGGAAGCTCTGAGCAGAACTCCTCCGGCTCCGGTGGCTCAGTCACAGCAGATACAGCTGCTCCATCACGTAACGTTACAGGTAAGCGAAATAATTTAATGTTAGCCAGGTGTGCTACTAATCAGTGACTCGGGACACAGGTGTGGGTTAAATTAGATAACAATTTGGAGTTGGATCGAAAACGTATTTGCGGTAGGCTCATTACTGTGTGCTGCGTGTGTACTTGTTCGATGTAGCTAAATGGTGGGAGCATAAAACTAGTTCGCTTATCGGCAAAAATTGTGTTAGCTGGCAGTAACATGCCAAGATAGAAGTTGAGGCTGTTTTAGCTGAATGGTGACTATTGAGCTGTGACATTTTTCTGTGTTGCAGCCGAGGTAGCAAGGCTCTTTGCGCTGTATAACGGTGGAGCCAGAAGGAATATGACGAGACGACCAGCACAAGTCCAAGTTAGTTAGTTAGCTACATCGAACAAGTACACACAAAGCACACAGTAATGAGCCTACCGCAAATACGTTTTCGATCCAACTCCAAATTGTTATCTAATTTAACCCACACCTGTGTCCCGAGTCACTGATTAGTAGCACACCTGGCTAACATTAAATTATTTCGCTT
>JAJHUR010089426.1:0-17576 GCA_027495735.1 Lutjanus campechanus
TGTTTAAGCGCATAAAAAAGGCATTTGAGAAATGTCTCTTTCCAGAAATCATGACTCAGTTACTGAAGATAATCCACAGACTTCGTTGTGAGCAGTTTCATGTAGGAATTTTTTTTTTTCTACCAAACTACCCAACAACTGTATCACCGGGCAGGAGGAATCATGCATCTACTCAGAGGTTACAGCGAGGAGAACGCCATTAATGCATAAGAGGGAAAATTAAAGCATAAGCCTCTCATCCATGACTAGATGCACGCTTCCTTCCTGTGATACGGTTGGTGGAAAAGTAGAATGAAAACACATACACGAAACTGCTCACAACCATAGAAAATACACCGCATCGGCCTTTGGACCCATCAAAACTGACCTGTGAACAAACAGGGGAGCTGTGGCTTTTCTGGATAAAAAGTACTATAACACTTCATTACTCAAGCAGTTTCAACAGATTGTAGCAACATGACACATCACAGGAGTGGGCCAAAGTGGTCAACATAGCATCTATGTATAATATTACTATGCTCACAACAAGGTCTGTGGATTCTATTGAGTAACCGGATCATGATTTCTAGAAAGAGACATTGCTGATGAGTTTTTCAAAAGTATTTTTTGGCACCGTGAGCACCACAAGTCGAGTGCCATTCAGTCCCATTATATTTATTTGTCAGTTAAAATACAGTATGACAGTATGAAATGTATTTTATGGCAAAACCTCAGCACTGATGAAACATGGGGCTGGCGGGTAAAAAGTTAAGTAATTAATTTGTTTGTTTGTTCATGCATGATAAACACAAATAATAAACAAATCAACATTTCAACTCTGATACACTTGAAAACACAAAACACAGCTTGTTAAGCGACTGAAGTTCAGTAATTGAGATTTTAAATATGACTCAATTTTGTTTTTAATTTACATTTTTACTGTGATGTGGGATCATTACAGCAAACATGTGCTTCTACTTACTGTCACCTCGCTGTGTCATAGTTAACCAGGCCAGCTTAAATAAAGCCAACAGAGACTAACACGATGAAATGATTATTGTTAAATCGGAAACACAAATCACATAATCAACAAACAACTCTAAAAGGCTATTTTTGTCCTCTTTTCCTCAAACTTCCAGAGACACATAATTGGACTTAATTTGTCACTGCTGATGAAGATTGTTACTTAAATTTGAAGGTGCAGTGTAAAACATTTGCGTTAAGCTACAAATCTGTAATTAAAAAAGCACGAGGGGAAAGATACATACAGGGCACATCTGCTCAATCAAATCTCCACCACTGCCTGATTGTGCTCTGTTATTACAAACAAACACACACACACACACACACGGTCAGTTGTGTACGTTCTCTCTTGGCAACAGACAGCAACACTCAGCAGCAGTGCAGGAGGCGGCAGCAGCTCCAGCAGGGGCCATGTGTTGCCATATTGTTTGTAGCACTTTCCTGTTTCTGGAATAACCACTTCCCTTTGAAACTCGCGCAGAAAGAGTTCCACACCGAAAACATTCCACTGCCAAGGAAAATACCTCTGGTGACCAAACCGCAGCCCCTCCCTTTGTCCCCGTCCAGCCGAGGTGTTTCACAGACAGATAAAATCAGCCGCAGCCCCTGGGGAGTGGAACATATCCTCACGCTGCCTTTCCTGAAACTCTCGTTTTTCATACATCTTTGAAATTCACCATAAAACAGGATTCACATGTTAATCCTGTGAGCTGTGACAGATGGATTAATAATTTTAAAGATCAGTATCTCTCCTTCAAAGCTGAAAAATGGAAAACCGCCACAGTATTCTGTGATGTCACCAAGACACAAAACCGAGGGGCTGCTCTGTTTGCAGTGAATTGGAGACAGATGACTTATGCATGGACATTTGAATGTTTATTTGAGCTTTCACACTTAGGTAAGTTTGATTTCATTGCGGTGCCTCCACTTGGAAACCACAAAATGTGCTTATATTAGTACCCTGACCCTGAATAAGTCCACTGAGTTGAGCTCCTCGTCACCGTCAGCTATGGAAGCCCGTTTGCACTGTTGTGATGAAAAACAACAACAACAAAAAAGATTCTTCTAAGTCATTATAATGAGGTACCTTTTCAAAATAGTTAATTTGAGGTTTCTCATTATTTTGATATAGAAGTTCAATATTTTTGAGATATTAATAATTTTGATAATAACTGATTATTTTGAGATACAAATTCAATATTTTGAGATACTAACTCATTATTTTGTGATAATAACTCCTTATTTTGCAAAAGTTTCTCATTATTCTGAGATATTATATTATTTACAAAAAGTTTCTCATTATAATGACTTAACAGGATCTTGTGCTGTTTCTGCAGATATTTAATCTTTATATTTTAAATTTAAATTTATTTATATAGCCCAGTATCACAAATCACACCACCAAATCCAGCAGAGTGCAGTCGTCTCTTATGCAAATCAATACAAGGAAACTGATTTTTGCCTTTGCTAATTAAGCCAGTGGGTTTCTGTGTGTGTGTGTGTGTGTGTGTGTGCGCGCATGCGTGCGAGTGCGTGCATGCGCGTGTGTGCATGTAGGTGTGTGTGTGCGTGTGTGTGTGAAGTCACAGCCATTAGGCTGGAAGGAAACACTTTTCCCTCTGAGTGTATTTTAAGGATTAAGATAAACAGACTTTAACAAGGTGCCATTATCGCTTCCACACACACTCTCTTCTGTGTACATTGCAGAAAGGTGGTCCATGCAGGTTGATACAGTGGAGATGTTGTCAACCAAAAAACTGTTTCATAAACAAGTGTGTGTAGTTCGCTGCACTTCATATAGGCCTACAAATTTGACAGTATTACTTTATTTATAGTAAGGGTGCATGATTATCATGAATTCATACATGACTTCATGCATGAAAAACAATGTCTTCACTCATGTTAAGTTAAGTATTTCAAACATCATGATTCCAGAGTTATAAATGATGCTCATGTCTTCTTTAGAGGTAAGTATGCAGTCAAAGTGACAGGGTGAAAAACTGACTAATCCCAGCAGTAAACAGTGTTGTAATTTACGAAGCATTACTTATTCATGATTTGATCATTTTCAAATTCAGCAATTCTGTGTATTTAAGCATTATGTATTTGGAAAAATTCAAGTAAAAATTACATCATGATTTTGGACTTTAGATTTCACAGTTATGGCTCTATTAATTACATGTTATCCTTAAGTATTTAAGATGGACAGGTCACCGCTTTATTTGAAGAGTCACAAATGTGATAAAATCATGAAGAAGTAATGCTTAGTAAATATGAATACAACACTGCTTACTGCTGTGATTGGTCAGTTTTTTGTCCTGTCAAACTGCAGACTTGCCTCTAAAGAAGACATGAGCATCATTCATAACTCTGGAATCCTGCCCCTTTAGTTACAGAGTTGCCTGTAAGGAAGACATGAACATCATTACTAAGTCATGAAAAAAAAAAAATCACAGTGATTGAAATACCTTAGTTGAGTCATTCCCAAACTTACAAATGCCACACAAACCTTGAAGCACTGCTGTGATCAACACATAAAATGAATCGTACCCATGACAAGTCACCAAATACAGTGTAACATGTTAAACTAGGTCAGATAAATAAAGAATAACAGGTCATTTAAATCTTGGGGCTTTACTTTATTGGTTTTGATTACTTTTAAATAATCATAAATATTTTAGGGTAAGTTCAAACTTACAAAAATTAAACTTTTTTTTAATGAAGGTCCACCTGTATACTTTCACGGCCCATCAGTGGGCCTCGGCCCACCCTTTGGGAATCACAGCCTTGGTTGTTGCATCAATGAAAGTATTATTATTACATTCATGTCATGTGCATTTCTGATAGTTAATGAAGTCCTGCATGAATGAATTCATGCTTTTTCATGCATGAAGTCACGTATGAATTCATGACAATTCATGCACCCTTACAATAAACTGTTACCATTTGTTTTTATTAGTCTAACTGCAATATCCCAATCCACATTATTCATTATCTAAGTTAAATGTTTTGACTTACAAAAACTGGTAAATCAAAGTAATATCCTTCTGTCCTCAGATTGCAGGAAATTGCCTAAATATCCGAGCAGCCACCTGTACCAATTACACATGACTTAAACCCTGAGATAAACGCTGCTATACAATCTCAAGAGGGCAGAATTACAGCAAATATGAAAACGTCCCAATCTAATTCTCATTAAGGCAGGTTGTGCTTTGTGGCTAATTGAGGTCAGTCTATAAACGTAACGACGCAGCGACGTATAGGCTTCAATAATTACCTTCTTCTCCTCTAAATGACTGTGTGGCAGCTGTCCGCGGGTCCGATATGTTCAATTGACCTCCCGATCAGAAACAGGTAGACACAGAGAGAAAGAGAGGAGGAGGAGGAGGGTGTGTTTTATACGTGAAGTGGCTGTGTTGACGCCCATCGCTGCCAATTACTGCAGACCTGCTCCTGTGCGGGAGCCGCTCAAGTGCGTGCAGCTGCGGGCTCCAGAGAAAGCTCACTTCCCCTGCAATTAGCTCCTCATTTCACTTTTAACAATGAAAAACTGCTTTATTATCAGCTCCTCTGCCAGTCGTTTCGATTAAAAAAAAAACTGGCGTCCATTTTTTGGGGGGTTATTATTATTTATTGGTGTCTGAAGTGGCTCTGAGAAGTTATTTTCTCCTAATTGTCAGGCTTATCTTGATTTGACAAATTTACCCGAGACTTGAATGGCACTTCACTGTCGCAGCCTCTCTCTCACACACAAAATGACCTGTGGTTTAATTATGCAGGCTACTGGTTATTATTAGAGATTTGATTTGAATGCTTTAAGTGAATGCAGCTCCTTGCTGTGCAGCCTTTAATCTGCAGTTTGTGTTTTTTTTTTCTTCTTATTTAATCACAGGTCAAACGTTCAGAAAAAAAAAAAAACAATTTACTTTTCCTGAAGACTTTGTTTCCAGTAGTTTTAACAAAAATTCTCAATAATTTAAAATGTTCAATCTTTCCAACAGATGACTCTGAACATGAGTGGATTGTGAGGACTTGTCGGAAAGCTTGGGATGAGGTTGCTGGCGTTGATCCTGAGAAAGCTGTTGCAACCAGACCTAAAGAGACCAGCAGTATCAACTGATACATTCTCTTTTTAGACCTTTATTTGCTATTAAAACTATAGGAAATGTTGAGTCACTGTGTAAGACACATAAGGAATGAAAATCAAAATATTAGGTCTATATTTGACAGTATCTTTTTATGTTATGATTTATCTTCCTTTTTAATCCTCTTTCTTGTGTAGGGGAGACCAGGCATAATTGTGACAGGGGGCAATTTTAACCAGTCAATTACTCCAATCAGAAACAAGCTAGAGTGGTGACACGCACTCTGCACGTGCTCAGTAGAATTAGCGCTGCCTGTATAACAAAAGCAGGATCATTTCACCTCAGCAGAAGATTTTAAAAAAATTATTTTGATGTATGAAAGTGACTTCTGTCATGTACAGTAATTTTCTTCTGCTGTCTAAAGTTTGGATGACTGTAAATTTAAACTTATATACATTTTATCCCTAAAATTAACATGAACAAACTATGCTATGTTGCTAGCTAGCATACTTTTGTTTTAAATTATGGCTGCAAGATCAGGCAATGCAAAAAAAAAACTTAAGTAACATCATTAGATACTTCAGCAGTAATGTGATTACTTTGAGGGCTGCTTTTATTTGAGATATGGGTGGTTAATATGATTAATTTTTTTCAGTGTTACTGTACCCAAAAACTTTTTTCATTAAATTTAATATAGTGTCGTCCTTAAGACTGAGAACATATCATTTGTATTAATAAATTATTAATTAGTGCACCATATATATTTTATGTTAAAAGATGACTAGTTCAGGAGTTTGTGAGTTATGAAGAAAAATATGAAAAATGGTACAGTTCCCCCTGGTCTCTATTGTGGGAGTTGTAGCACTGTATTTCAGTTCGTCTCCCCATTTCCATGTACTGTGTGCATTTTTAAAAAGATTTTTGTGTGTGTGTGTGTGTGTGTGTGTGTGTGTGTGTGTAATATGTATCTAGACTTTAATTTAAAGACTACATCAAATAAACACATTTTACATACATTTTAATTTTTAAATGTAATGTATGTTTTGCATTTAGTTGTTGGTTGTGCAAACATACTTTATTTGAATTCCATCTGATGTCACAGGCATGTCAACCAATCAGAAGCATTTACTCTATGACTGAATAATACCTTCCACAGGGTACAAAGTCTAATAAAGTTTGTCCATAAAAAAAAGTTTGTTTTTGTGTTAAGTTCATCATACAACAGATGGAATGGAATTTATTTTTGGCAAAACAATTAAATGAACACAACATAAATGCACTGTTGGTGGTTCACACAGACATTTAGTACCAGGATCATTTTGATGCAGTTATTATCCAAGATAGGGAGATTTTTGGCTATCGTGCAATGTAACTTTTCATTGTTATTATGTATAATATTACATTTTATATTATGTGCAATTTTAGGTTCACTATCTGGTGCAGTATAACTTATAATTAATGTGTTACTGAACTGACTTCTGTTGTTTTTGCATTTATTCCTTGTACACTTTATAGTTTGTATTTCACCTTATAAAACACATCTCATCTATATCTTTTACATGCTTAAATTCTGCATACAAAGATATACATAATATTCAAAATCTTATCATGGAAATGTGGCATTCATAATCAGTAAGATAATGTACATAAGGCTTCATTGAATTTTTAAATAATTTCATAAAATCAGATTTTAAGACTGATTGCAGGATATTACCCATGCATAGTATGCAAGGCAAAATATTCTAAATTATAACTACTGCTAATGTGCAGGTAATGTTAACAAAGCACAGTTCTGCTGCGTGAGCGTCGTGTACTCATTAAAGAACAAATTACTCCTTAACGTATAATCACCGCAAATTGTCTTGAGCAGATATGTTGGGTTACGACAGCCCTGCGCCCTTCACAAGTTGAAAGTTGAAATGAAATCAATAAGGGATTTTAACAGCAGCAGACCTTTGCACAGTCTTTTACATGATGTACCCTCCCTGCTTCTGGCAAATAAACAGTCAAAAAAATACTTACACACACATGTATACACACACACACACATACACAGAAAGATGCACACAACTATCCACAATAATAAAAGCATATGTATGCACCCACAACCACAGAACTGAACATACACCGAACGCATGAGAAGCCATGAGATAGTAAAACATCATGCAAACATTTCAGAAAACACATGGAAGATACAATTAATTTTTTTAAATTTTATTATTTGTTTGACTAATTGTGCCCGATTTTTTTTGCTTTGTGCCACACGTGTTTTTGTTTTATTGCTTCTTAAATCTGTCATTAAAAATGATCCAAAAACCACAAAAAATATCACATTCTATTTTATTGCATTTTAGTACACAAAACATTTATGATGCACGGTCTATCAAATAAACTTTTTTGTTTCATTTCATGTTTTTTTAACAAAACAAAACAATTTCAGAGGGGAAAAAAGTGCTTTACAGGGATTTAACCATCTCAATAAATACAAGGACATTGAGGTCTTGTTGGATCCTGTTCTTCACACAATGGCCATGGCACTAAAAATACAGATGCACACTCTCTACCCCTGCCAATACACACACACACACGCTCACACACACACACACACACACACACACATGCACACACACGGAAACACACACATGTACAACCCCAATCTGTTTCATATTGTCCATATTGTACCAATACAACAACACTCCTTTTCCCTCCTCGTGCGACAGACGCACACACAGAGGCTGAACAAGCAACCTTAGAAATATAAATTAGTGACCATACACTTGTTTGGAAAAACACAGGGTTAAAAATTACCCAGTGTGGGGTCAATATAACGCTGATGCACCCATACTGGGGTAACTTGACCCTGTGTTGGTGTTATTTTTATATTACTGAGTTACTGGGCCAAAACGGTGACTTTCTGCCCACTGGTACTGGATAAGTTTAACCGAGTATTGCATCAGTGCTACAGTATATTGACCCCACACTGGATAAATTTTAGCCCAGTTAAATATGTAACTTATAACATGCCAGACTTTGTAGGAATGTGTTTGACAAGAGTGCTCATCCCAGACTTCCCTCTGTTTCTCTTTCAGTTTAAAAATATGTAACAGTATATCCAGAAAATAATAAAAAGCCATAATTTAATAACACACAAACCCAGACGCTGTGCTTTTCCTTCATGATAAACAGTCAAGATGCTGTCTGTGGACATATTCTGTGATTTTCTACCAATGGAAAATTGTAAATCCTTGTAATTTTCTCTACACAATTAAACTAAAAACACCCAAATCTTTTTTAGTGATATGTGACAGTCTGAAATTTTAAATAAATGACTGCTGTAAACCAGTGGTTCTCAACCTTTTCAAGTCGCAACAACCCAGAATAAATGAACTCAAAACACAAGGACCATTGCATTGACCACTGCATTTTTGGTCACATTATATCAGTGGCATAGGTGATGCAATGTAAAAAATTAAAAAAAAAACATTCCCCAGTCTAAAATACAGACCTCATTTCCCATCATGCTAGACTGAGTAGTTTGTTATTTTAAGTTACAAACCACAAATGATACTTTTTGTTTTTATTTGTGTCCATTCAGAACATGGTGGTTTATGTTGGTAATTGTCATTTTCTGTGCTGGTTTATAGTTTTCACTGTTAGTGAGGTGGCAGTTACATTTCTTGAAGCCAGCTATAATTTACATATTTTTGGGTGCTTGAACTTCATGTTGAATGTCTTTAAGGGGTTGATGTAGCTGAGAGTTGCTTCCTGGCTCTAATTCCATGCTGCTGTCAGCAATGTTTTATTTTATTTTTTTCACCGCAGTCATCTGGTGACCCCCCAGCTCCCAGGTTGAGAACCACTGCTGTAAACAACTACAGTTTCTGATAATAATGGAAAAGATAAGGCACACAATATTTCCAAAAAATGTAATTATACACCTCATTTCAGTGGAAAATTGACCAAAAATGTAATTGCACTGTAAAAACAAAAGCAGTTGAGAAAACTAAAAATTTCAAGGCAACTTACTTCAACAGATTTTTTACTTTTAAGACCAACTTAAGTTTTGTCTGATAATTTACCCCATCCCCACCCTGCCCCCAAATGTGTATTTGATTGTACTCACTGAAGTGAAGTTTCAATTGCAGTCAGTTGAAATACATTTTTTGGGGAGGTTTTAAACCTCAAAAATTCAAGTTTATCTAAAGTAAATTATCTCAATAAAAGATTATACCTTGACAAAACTATTTTTAGTTTATTTCAAAACTTAAGCGCTTGAGTTTGTTTCAAAACTAAAAAATCTAATTAGGGGAGTTACTTCGAAATTGTGACTTTTCTCAACTTTTTTTTTTTTTTACAGTGTGGGAAGTTCCTGTTTTTTTGAGATGTCGTAAGTCACAATGTCATTCCTAAAGCAAACATTTCAACAGTCAACATATTTCATTTACATGTAGGTTTCCTTCATGGTTGCTTAGAGAGAAAAGAGGGAGGTGTCTTACCTCTAATGTGGTCTACTGTGTGTGCCCGGCTCGTGGGCCACAATGACAGTTCCCCCTTAAATTTCCCCCTCTTTGTTTATCTTCAGTATTCTGGCATCACTCGAGAGGTTTCAGTCCTGCTTCCTCGGTCAGTTTCATCCCTTTAAAACTCCCTCCACCTTCTCGTCAGAGAGGGTGGATGAGTAAAGTGGAGGATGCTGTACATGTGAAGCAAAATGGGTCCTTTAGGTGGTGTAAAATACAGTCAGTGAGTTCCTGCTTATGGTAAACGCTTCACAAGTCGCTGCAGGTGGGATATTCCTGTCCTCAGAAAGAAAAAAAACACATAAGGACGGATGTGTCTTAGTTTTTCCTCCTCCTTCCATTCCGTTTCTTGTTTCCGAGTGGGCAGGGCTCCTGTAAGATTTCTCCAAGCTGACTCCTGCGTGACCTCCGGGTCAGGTCTGCAGACATCAGCGATGGGAGATCAAGGGTTACGATCCGGAGGTTTTGGGGTCGTATGGGTCATAGTGGTGGCGCGCTAGCGGCTGAGGGGGAGCTGGGGCAGTGACATGGCCTGGTGAGGGAGACTCTGAGAGGTCAGCACTGAGAAGGGATGACCTGGAGAACACATATAAAATGAATTGTAATATAAAACTAAACTTCTTTTTTTTTTTACTTAAAAGTTAGTGTCTGGGCTGCATTAAAATTTTAAGATGACTGCGTTTAAAAAGCTTAGTTTGTAATTTTGTAATGATTCAAAACAAATTAACTTTTCTATTCAAATAAACTTGATATTAATTCAGCAGTACTTGAGAAAACATGTTCAATAAGCTTAAGCCATGAAGTAAAACCAATAACCATTCAGTCACACTGATGAACTTAGAAACAAATTTGACTTTCCTTTAAATTTTCTCACTTTGAAGGGTCACTTCTTCATTTCACACAAAGTACTTAAAGCTGCAGCTGCTCCTGTTGGCCCTACTTTGTTCAAGCACTGGAACAAAGACAATATGTGAAACTGCTGTAATTATTACATTTTACATGTTCAGTCCTTAATATATATATGATACTCTTCATATGTTTTCTTCAAACTATAAAATACTATAGAATAAGAGTCTCAGGGGAGTTTTAACTCTCGAACAATACTGGGAGGTCCAATATGCTGATCATATTTCTTTAGAAATGTGATTGAATTAGTTGATTGCACTCTGTACAGTACATTTATTCAAGTCATCATTTCAAGTCAAAGGACTTCAAGTTAGAAGAACTCATGTTTATAAGTTCTGAAAATAATGCTAGAAATTTTAAGTTTGATAATAAATAAATTGAATAATTAAAAAAAATGTTAAGCTGATGAGAAAATATGAGTAGATTCCACCAAATTCCTAAATTATTCTTTACAGTGTGAAAAAATATTCTGCTTAGAAAAAAAAACAAAAAACAAATAGTCTTTAGATGCACTAACAAAGAGCTAAAAGATTTAAAGTGAACAACTCACTGTCGATGTACCCGTGAAGGGCCACCATGCGTGCCCGTTCAGGACTGCCAAAGGGGGAGTAATGCAGCTCATCGGGCAGGGACGAGGGAATCCTGGACTGCGGATGACCTTGGGGAGCCCCACTGTGCTGGGGCGTGTGCTTTTTGTGTCTTGCTCTGCAGTTTTGAAACCACACCTATGAAGACGCAATGTAACCAGACATCATGTAGCTATATTCTTGTTGAGTTTATTTCAGAAAGTATGTTTATAAAAATCATAAATGACAGACCAAACAGTGAAAATATATTAGTAACATGACACGAACATTTCATTATCATAGATTCATTAGTAGCAGAAGAGTGTGAATGTCTGCATACTGACCTGTATAACTCTTCTGCTGAGGCCTGTCATGTCAGCTAGTTTCTGTAGCGTCTGGGCGTCTGGATTGTTGTCCTGAGCGAACTGAGCCTGCATGATCTGCATATTGAGAAGAAACATGAGCACGAAATCAGATGGTGCTGAAATCATTTCATTACAAAGACCATAAAATACTGGATTTAGGGTTCAAATGTGGTGAGAGGGCTGTTTATTTGCAAGAACAAACTGCAGATTTTATTAGAAACACATTGGTAATTCAGCTGAGATTGGTTTGATGTGTTCATCTGACCTGTAGCTGCTCTGCAGTGAAGGATGTCCGTGCCCTTTTAGCCGGTTTGGGTTGACTGTCTTGTTCTGTTGGAACTGCTCCTTCTAACGTGATACCATTACCTGAAAAACACAACGCCAGACATGTGAGATAGCACATAGATGAGTTCAATAACAATCTAAAATGACCAAGACAGTCCTAGGGGATGTATTTGAACCAGAGGACTTGGACACTGTATCATAAAGGGATTTTCGAATATTCTTTCGTCAGTTGAGACCCAAATTTGAGGATTTTGAGCTCCTGTAACATGACCTACTAATCAACTCAAGTGGGCATCAGTCTGAACCACTGAGAAATCAGGAAGAAGAAGGCCAGATGTGTTAAATCATCTATAGCAATTGTTGTTGAGATACAATATGAAATACATTAAAGGCGTATTTTGGATTATTTTGAATGGGGTTAAATGAGGAACTTATCAATTGTCAGTTTATTACCTACAGTAGATGGCGGTCGGCAGGAGTACCGAAAGATAAGCATTGTACTGCTGTGGACAGGGCAAAACAGCAACAAAACATAGCCACCTAAAAATATCAATATCAGTTTAAGTGTATGGTATATTTAGAATATTTCCACCACTTTATGTTGCAGTATTGGTACTCCTCTTTGCTTCTCCAAACTGGGAGCCTGCCGACCACCCTCTAATGTAAGTGATAGACTGAGGATGGATAACCCCACCTAAACTACTATCCCTTTAAAATGCATAACTTCAGAAAACG
This sequence comes from Lutjanus campechanus, assembly GCA_027495735.1. Taxonomy (NCBI): domain Eukaryota; kingdom Metazoa; phylum Chordata; class Actinopteri; order Lutjaniformes; family Lutjanidae; genus Lutjanus; species Lutjanus campechanus. The sequence continues at coordinate 12,465 of JAJHUR010089426.1, forward strand.
TCTGTTTTCTGAACAGCCTCAGAGAACCATCGCAGTAAATTTGCCAAAACCACTACTCACCACTCTCGGCTGCTCGTTTGAGGTTCTCCACCATGGTGTCATAGTGGATCCTACACAGGACCTTCTCCTCCACCAGGCCAAACTCCTCTCCTGTGGACAACTGCCTCTTACATGAGTAGCATGCAAAACATGCCAAGTGGTATGCGTTTCCCCTCGCACGGCGCACCCAGTCGCTGGCGTATATTTGCCGCCCACAGCGGGCACACTTAGTACCAAACCTACTGTGAGGGAGAGAAGAAGAGAACAGAGGCAGAGGAGAAGAGGAGAACAGGAGAGAGGAACATGAATGAGGAATTAGTGAGACATACTGGAGGAGGAGTAAAAGAAACATTGTGGTGGAGACAATTGCATTTTAAATCTTATCTCGAAGCCATTTTCAGATAGCCTTGAACATGCACAGATGTCCTTTTCTTTGAGAATATTTAGAGAGAGCTGAAGTCGAAAAATAAGTGTTTTTTAAACTTAAAGTTTTGGCAGAACTCAAGCGGTTTAAGGAAGAAACCCTGGAGGAGGATATGGCCTTCAGAAAAGACTCCTGACTGTGGCTGCAAACTGAGCCTTGAATGCAAACAAACCAACACCTGCAATTTCCTGGCTGATGCATGAAGGCCCTGACGTGTACGCACGCTCACACACACACCAGGGAACACACCAACACACATGTAAAGTGGGGTGGTTTTACACACAGTGGAAGATGAAGAAAGACTTGGATGACATCACTCGAGATCGCCGCGCTGTAACTGATAGCAACAGTGAGGTCAGGCGGCATATAAACCTAAACCACCTGACTTACTGTTCTCAATGGGTGGGTGGTGTTGGGGGAGTTGAGGGGCACAGAGGGGAGACGATGAAAGATAAATGGACAGAAAGTTACAGAAAAAGACACAAGAGTGTGTTGAGAAAAAGTCTCATGAACTCAAACAAGATATTAATGTCTGAAATAAACATGCTCTCATTATCATCGGCAGATCAAGAAAAATAAAAGGGTGAAAGAGCATGAGGGCAGAGACAAACACTGGCATAAGTTTAGGAGTTTGTGAGGTGAATGAAGGTTATTTTATTCTGAAAAGGCTGGTGTTATTCCATTTTCCTCAGTGTCAACTAATCCTTCAGAAAGACCAAAACCAATGTGTAGTCCCTCTCTCAATATATTGTTTACTTCCCTCCCCTGTCTGTGACACCTCAGTCCCATTTAATCATAGTGATGTAATCCTATGTAAATCACTGAGATAGTTTAATTTTAATAAAAAAGCTTAAACAGCTGGGCACTATATTTTTTTTTTACAAACATTATTCAAAAAGTGAATGATGCTTTTACTGGGGGACTATTTTCAGCTGTGGATTAGTGCAAATTTGGTGTTTTAGCAAGTATTTACAGTAGCAGGACTGTAGAATTTACTCAAAATGGAAAAACATGACACCCCATGCAACAGTGTGGCTCATTTATGTGTTTTTGTGAGGTTGGTCCTAATTTTTAATTACTAATTTCCCTGTTGATTAAACAGAAATTAAAAGTCAGACTAGTTGACTGGTCTAAAAGTAAGAGAACAGTCCAAATGGAGGACAATTTATTAATTAATAAGTCTAAACAATGTCTGAAAAAATATTGCAAGAGCCATTTGAAGCTGTTAATCACACTCTTCAATAACCAAATCACACGATAAATGCTGCTGAGATGTGTGGCACTTTGCACGATGCATTCTGAACATTGCACACTCTCCTACAAAACATGACATTAACAACAATATTTAGTTGCCACACAATGTGGCTGAGGATAGCAGTGTTAGTACCAGAGCAGCCTGCTCCCCTTGCAGGTTAACGTCCACATGCCTGCGCTGAATGTGGTTACACATTGTTCCAGTCGAGTTGTTACATGCCAGTTTATTCTTCACAAAACCTTATTTTCATTTTCTAGATCAAAGCACTGCCAAACCTCGCTGGTTTTACAAAATGCCGTCTGTACCACTTTATGTTTTTAACCTTGATGGATTACAACATCAAATCAAAAGAGATTAAGCAACTGGGTTTAAAGAGCATATTATGGGTTTAATGGGTATAAAATTCTTTAGGTTTGAGAAGGTTATGGGTAGGTTAAGAGCCATTGTTGAGGTCAGCAGATGCCAATTCTGGTTAAGGAGGCAGGATATGTAAGCAGCCTGCGAGTAAGTGCTGCCTCAAAGGTAAAACTGGGAGCAAGAAGAATTATGTACAGCCTGGTTTGAGCTCAAATAAGAAACATTTCCATGTTGATGGAATTGTTCTGTGAAGCAAGAACTGACATGGATATTACAACCAATGACTGACTCACATTTCTGACAAACATGGCATCACGAACATGAGCCAAATTCAAAGAGCAGTCAATACTTGAAAGGTATGAAGGAGGCAGGAGCTGCTGAGGGCAGGATGAATAGAACAGACATGGAGAGAGGAAGTAAGTGGCTGAGGGAAACAGCAAAGTAGAGAGTGTCGATGGCAGAGAGAGACAGAGAGAGCAGGGGGACGGAGAGCACAAGGGTTGCCAAGTGAGTGGGTTTGGCAGTGCATCAGTGCACTCAAGTCCACTCTATCTGGGATGAAAGCATACTGTAGCCTTGACATTTCACAAACTCGTACCCCTCCTCATGTATATGAAGCTCGTTGGCCACAAGTTTCATTTTCCTGCATGTAATATGGTAGAGAATATTTATGGGTCATCATCATTAAATGCCTACTTTTAGATGATCTGCTTCTTATCCATTTGTCTGCCTATTTTTATTATCACTGTCAAGTATATTTTATCAAAGCCCATTGTGATGAAAAAATAAAGATCCTTTAAGTCATTCAAACGAGAAACTTTATGGAAATAATGAGTTTATATCTCAAAATAATCTGAAACCTTCTCAAAATAATTACTTACTTATCTCAAAATAATGAGTTAGTATCTCAAAATAATTATTTAGTATCTCAAAATAATGAGTTAGCAAAAGTTTCTGATTATTTTGAGAAGGTTTCTCATTATAACAACTTACAGGATCTTTATTTTTTCATCACATTAGTAGAAATGGGCTTCCATAATATTTCATTAACACGGCGTTGCCCAAATAAAAAGCAGAGTGTTGACATTCACCAGGCCTGGCGTTCATCATAACAAACAAATTCAGTTCAGCATTAGAGCGGTGAAACCATGGGGGAAAAGTCTTTGTGGTGACCTTGAAATAAAATTAGCTGGCATAGCACTTACAGAGGGCTTAAGTTGTCACAGATATGTGCAACTTAACCAAAAAACCTCTTACAACCCAATAGAGCCATTCCGGAGACAAATCGACTCCAGGGCTTACTGCACTGTACGTACGTATCATTTCAGATTGTTATGGAGAATTCCAGCCTGTTTCTACAGTAAAAGAGGAAAACATTGTGGAACATTGTGGCTAATCTAGCGTGACAGCTTGTCAGTTTCATGCTCCGAGACAGAACCCAGAAAAGCTGCAAATCATCCCTTGTTTTAACCCCCTCCTACTCCTCCATCTTCATCTCCTCAAGCCCCTCCCTCCTTCTCCCCCGTTTTTTTGTATCTCGGATTGTCTCTGTACCAAAAACCTGGTGTTTATTCTGGAGAAACGTCAATCCTCACAGCCCCCTATATCACTCACAAGAGGGAAAATCCTACACCGCAAAACTCCCTTTTCCCCCAGACCTCTCTTATTTGCTCCCCTTCTTTCGTCTAATCTTTACTCTTTTTTTTGCCGTAATTCACCTGCTGCTGAAAGAGCTGCTTGAGGAGGTACACGTTTTTTGGATTATTTCTGATGTGCTATGAGAATACTCTAATCTCTATTAGATTTGTCCTGAGAGATTTCTTGCTCGACTGTGTGGTTTCAAGACGCGAGGCTTGTGTTAGGCCTCTGAATGAGAATCTAAGATGGGATAAAACACTTCACTGACAACTTCTTTTAACAGATTTAATATATTATCAGGCTTTTACACATTAACCCTGCACAGAGAACACTCTGAGAAATACGAGTTCCTGAAGGGGTGGGGTTACCCAGAACCATTTTCTTTTGAATAACCCCCTTTTTAAAGAATGGGTTGATCAAGCATCCTTCCATCCAAGAAGCCTTTCTGTAAGTTCTTCAAGGATTGTGGAAATCCTTGAAGAACTTCTTTGTCAGGGGTTATTTGTACCACAAAATAAAAGGGTTCTCAATAGAACCCCTTGGGTGGCTTGTAGATGAATCCTTTGGAATATAAAAGGGTTCTTGGTGGAATCCCCTTGGTGGGTTCTGCATGAAACCCCTGGAATTTAAAAGGGTTCACAGTAGAAACCCCTGGGTGGGTTCTTGAACCTTTTATAAAGGTTCCAAGTGAAACCTTTAGAAAAGGTTCTTCCAGGAACCAAAAAGGGTTCTCCTATGGGAACAAGCCGAAGAACACTTTATGGTTCTAGCTAGCACCTTTATTTCTAAGAGTGACAGAAACCTTGAAATTTGTCCTCTTTGTTCCTTGAGCGTGCAGGCAGTTTTCTTTATAATAACTAATCTGCTTTACAGACTGAATACTCTGTTTCACTGCTGTGAATGAGCCGTCTTTATTTAAATCTGTAGCATTGTGCGTGACAGATGTCTTATTATAATTTTAATTCATTCAGTTCTTAATAAAACTCAAAGCACTCTGTACCGTGTTACTCGTCTTTGTTGCTATGGAGACCTAATCAGCTAACCAGAGGTGGGTTGATGAATAATTATTATTACAATACACACGCACACATAAAGAGACACACACACATTCACTCATGCACACATCTCGCCCACAAAGTTCTCTACATACATGGACTCTGGTTACACTGTCGGTATCCCAGGGTGCCCCTGATTAGTGCAGCAATGCAACTTCCTGTGTGGCCTGCAGCTCACGGACGAGGATGATGTTTCTACGGAACGAGCTGAGGGAGGGGTGCAGGGAGGCGAGGGGGGTCAGGGGAGGAGGCTGATAAAGAAATGGTTTGCGTGTGTGTGTGTGTGTGTGTGTGTGTGTGTGTGTGTGTGTGTGTGTGTGTGTGTGTGTGTGTTGTCTTTTATA
>JAJHUR010089428.1:11208-30608 GCA_027495735.1 Lutjanus campechanus
TTTGGCACTCCTTAATCTCCTGTCTGAATTCAAATCCTGTACATAAAGGGAAGGGCTGAAGCCTCGAGTGGGGAGGATGGGTGGGTCCGGGCTTGTTTTGTTTATGTTCTGTGTTCATTCTATGACATGAGGCCTATTTCTTCTTTTTTTTAACAACCGATGAGTCGTCCTCCTCACTGGTTTTGTTTACAGTGTCTGTTTGCTTTAAAAAGGAAAAGAAAAACATGTTTATCTGGATGCTATGTATGATGACACGAACCTTCACAATAAAAAAAAATATTTGAAACAAAGATAAGATGTCTCACCTGTCCCTCCCTGTGTGTGTAGGACCTGGAGCAGTATGCGACCAGCTATAGCGGATTAATGCGCATCGAGAGGCTTCAGTTCATCGCTGAGCATTGCCCTCAGCTCCGAGTGGAAGCCCTGAAGATGGCCCTCACCTTCGTCCAGAGGACCTTTAATGTCGACACTTACGAAGAGATCCACCGCAAACTCACCGAGGCCACACGGTATTCTAGTCCAGTGGTTCTCAACCTTTTTTTCCTTGCAGCACCCACTGATTTTATCAAAGAAAAGCTGAGCCCCCCTTCAGCCCTCACACACACGCCAAAAGAATTAATTCCAAAGATTTACTGTCAGAAATATAATATAAAGTATTTAGTGTGTGTTGTTGTTGTTGACCTGTAGGGAAGTGCAGGGTGTGCCGGAACCAGTGCCTGAAGGTGCGGTTGTTCCTCCTCCTCTGGACTCAGCCTGGGCCGAATCCACCAGGAAGAAGGCTCTGCTCAAACTGGAGAAACTGGATACTGATCTCAAGAACTACAAGGGAAACTCCATTAAAGAGAGCATCAGGTATCATAGCACAGGGAATATTTTATCATGGAATTTATTACAGGGGGGGATACGTGTTATAAATTCACATTTACTAATAAAATGCCTTCAAAAGTACAAAGTAGTCTTAAATTCCATCTGGCAGCTCTTAATTTATTTACTCCATTCTCTCTTCAGAATATAAGTACGGGGAATGATATTGGTTAATAATGTGATGGAAACAATGTTGGGTAAATAATTGTCCAACTGGATCAATATGTGGGTAGAAGATGAGCTGTAAAAAGTCATGTGGTCTGCACGTCAGAACAGATTCTTTCTGACAACAGACTGTCTGTAGGCCAAATGAGACAGGATGGTATGTACACAATCCTCGTTTAAACTATGAAACTGAGAACCACCATAATACAACCTTGGTCCAAATGAGTTTCCACATTTCAGACTGTGGTTGGTGATCAATGTCATTACGCACGAATATTTATTTTTTCATACGAATGAACGTATTTGGACTCAATCAGTTCTTGTCATTTTACTCATAATTTGGAACTGACGAGGTGTATTTACTCAGAGGGGTACGCCTTTATAAAATGATTATTATTATTAGATTGGTTGCAAAATTGGCCTCAAATTTAATTAAACAATGGCATTAAAAGTCTTAAAGAGTTTTACATTTTACTTGCTGTTATCAGCATTAGGGATGTCATGATACCAGAAATCTAGTCGTCAATGCCTGTACATGGGAATTCCACAAAAAACAATAACAGGAATAAAATTCAGCCTGTGCTGTTTGTTTGTTTTTTGCCACCTGAGCTTGGAGGACAAAAGACTGACAGAGAGATTTACTGAGCCTGCCACAAATGACTGTCAGGAGAGCATGTTGTCATGTCTGGAAAGTCATACAAAAGTGATTTCTGCTCAGATATGAAGTCTGTTGCTTTTTCTCATTCTCACACTTTCTCTCCCTTCACATTATAACAGTTGATTTTAACAGAATAGTCGTACACATCTGTAGGTCTACACTGTATTTTTTTGGCCTGGTGTTCAGCTGCACTGTGATTAAAAAAGAAAACTCCACAGTTTCAAGATTTAACCTATTTTGTCGTGCTTTGAGCACCGATCAGCTGATCAGCTATGTTTGACTGCGAGGGAGACCGAGAGGGGGGAGAGGAAGGTGGAAGGAGGACTATTGCACGCGGTCTTTTCTGGAAGTCATTAATACTCCGGACTGCTGCTTTGTCACTTGACCCACCTGTCGTAACCCGTGGTATTTTCTAGAAAGTTGATCTGAACCCACCCGGCCAGTGTGTTAACTGGGTCAGTCCGTGCATCACTGCTTTTTCTTTTGGACGAGTTGAAGCGGAGCTGTTGCTGCAGCTGCACATGTTGCAGGCTTACATGTATAATTTTTGTTGTTTAGGGCTGATAGGTGTTCTCCCTCCTCTGGCATTAAACAGCAGATTGCAGCACTTGTAAGCGTTAATGTTGGCCCTGTCAGGTCCAGAAGAACTGCATTCTGGTACCTAGAGTACTATTTTTAAAAAAAGCGTACTGTGACATTTACAAAATTTTGGCATCAGCTTGGCGCTAAAGTATCTGTGCTCATGACATTCTTAATCAGCCTCAGTGTTCTCACAGAGTCAAAGTCTCCACTTTTTTTAATGAGTTGAACATTTAGGTTCAGATGAGGTTAGACATATTAAAGCAGTGCAGTAGAATTTACCCTTCTGTCCTCCCTCCCCAGGAGAGGCCATGATGACTTGGGGGACCATTACCTGGACTGTGGTGACCTCAGCAATGCCCTCAAGTGCTACTCCAGAGCCAGAGACTACTGCACCAGCGCTAAGCATGTCATTAACATGTGTCTGAATGTCATCAAGGTACAGCAGGATGGGGAACGCTACACTCTGCTGCTGCAGTCATGTTGTACCACTGTAACAACTGGTGCTTGGAGTCATGAATGTTGGTTACTCTTCACCAGTTTAAATTCCTTGCACTTGTCTTGTATGTACTGTCAGCACCAATTAAAGTGCATGAAGGAGTCCATCCTCTGCTCTGTGCCCACAGGTTAGTGTTTACCTCCAGAACTGGTCCCACGTATTGAGCTATGTCAACAAAGCAGAATCCACACCAGAGATAGCAGAGGTGAGCACCACTCTCACACAGCAGAGGTCAGAGTGTGTGGACTGTGTTAAACATCGAGCTTTGATGACTAGGTGTCCTTACCAATTAACAATCAGGGCCGCGTTTCCCAGTTTCACTCTTTAGAACACTAGTACCTTAGCGTTCTGCGTAGGTTTCTAAGATATACCGTAAGGACCTTCTTTTTGCACAGGTGTTTCCCAGACTGTCCCTGAGCCTCAGCCCTTATGGAAGAGCTGCTAAGGTACTTTGTAAGATGTAAGCTCTCTTTCACCGTGGTGCATGCATCAATTGATCACTTGTAAAAGCTCATAAATGACGTTTTAACATATCATTTTACCTCAGTCTAATAAAGGAAGCTATACTTACTAAAGATCATCTGCTTATTCTAGTAAAGAGTCCAGGTGAGACCTTGTGATCAGAGGTGCACTTATTCCAATTTTCTTGGCCGATTGCAATTTTTTTTTTTAAGGGTCTGACTTGAAAGACCAGGATAAATGATAAAGCTAAATGGGTGAATGATTTTCTTCTCATACAAACAAAAGATCTAATACAAATTTGTTGTCGTCACACAGGCACCTGTAGCAGCATATTCACGTTTAATTGCAGTGTGTGTGGTCAGCACTGTGCTCCTCTGCTGGCAGTGTTCAGCACTCAGGGTCAGTCTGGGGTTCATGCTACTATAGACTAACCAGACAGTCAGAAAAGCCATATCTTCAGTTAGCTCCTTTACATAAAGCACAATTTAAACCTTCCATTTGAAAATTCCACAATTCGGATGGAGCACATCACTAAGGGGACAGCTTACAAGTGGTTCAGACCGCCCTTCTAAAGGTACACCTTTCATAACTGGGAAACTGCCTGTAAGCTTAAGAGAGACCTTAAGGTACAACTTGCGATGCTCGCAGCGCTAAGGAGGCTCTGGGAAACGGGGTCCAGACTGTTAAGTGTTTCATAATGGGACAGGAAACTATTCATGAATCATTTTGTTCTTCAAAGCTTGTTATGGAGATGATAAATGCCTTCAGCTGATGGCGTTTCTGTTTGTTTCTTTTTTAGCAAAGAGGAGAACGAGATAGCCAAAACCAAGCAGTCCTCACCAAATTAAAGTGTGCTGCAGGTAAGATGGTATTATAGTCTGTGATGGTATTATAGTCTGAAGTTAGGTTGTTCTGTCTACAGAGAGCAGATTTGTATCATTTTTTAGAAGATTAAGTGATTGTTATTGTACAAGTCTGAGCTTGTTTGTTGGTGTTTCAGGTCTGGCAGAGTTGGCCTCACGAAAATACAAACCAGCTGCCAAGTGCTTCCTGCAGGCTTCTTTCGACCACTGTGACTGTCCAGAGGTGAGTCATGTCGGCCAGTAGAACCATGGTGTTCCAGCTTAATCCACCAAAAGGAACCTTTTCAAGTCTTAAAACAGGAGTGTTGTGCTCATACGAGGCCCATGCTGGCTGCGAACAGATTTGTTCCTAAAGTGATTTCAGTGTAAGCTATGTGGGATAAAATTTAGTTTTATCAAAAATGCCAAAAAATGCATGAATTTGGTTTGCAAACCAAACCAAATTCAGTAGCAAATAGTATAGTCTTTGTATTTTGGGGCCAAAATACTCAGAAAAGAACCCAGTTTTCCACCTAAACAAAGAGTACAACCCTGCTTGGAAAGCCAGAATAATAATCAGAGTAATCCAGCGCACTGTACTGTCAAAAAGCTGATTAGTTGTGTGTGTGTTGTGTGCAGCTCCTGTCACCCAGTAATGTAGCTGTGTATGGAGGCTTGTGTGCTTTGGCCACATTTGACAGACAGGAGCTCCAGCGTAACGTCATCTCCAGCAGGTAGGTGGTAGCAGTGTGGTAGTACTAAAAAAATATCATGTGACATTTAATGACTAGAAGACTATATAATCTTTTTTTCCCCCCGCAGCTCCTTTAAATTATTTCTAGAGTTGGAACCTCAGATCCGTGACATCATCTTCAAGTTCTACGAGTCCAAGTACGCGTCCTGTCTCAAACTGCTGGATGAAATGAAGGTGAGAGCAGAAAACCTTTGTGTTTACCTAAAACTACACACAGGGCGGTTGTGATAGAAGAACTGTCATTTGAAACTGAGCAGTGTGAGACTGTACAGAGGTTATGAGGTCATGACGTGACAGTGCATTGTGTGTATTTATTGTGGTGAGCGACTGTGTTGTTTCCTCCAGGATAACCTCCTGTTGGACATGTACCTGGCCCCACACGTCAAGACACTGTACAGCCAGATCAGGAACAGAGCCCTCATTCAGGTGAGACGCACACATACACACAGTTGCTATGGTGATACATATCCGCCCGATTCTTCACAATCTACTTCACTTCTACACATTACTTCATGCTTAAAGATTCTGCATTAAAAAAAGAGGACTTGATGAAAAAGTAACTACTATCTGATAGTAACATGACAGACATGTGGTGTGTGTGTGTGTGTGTGTGTGTTCAGTATTTCAGCCCGTACGTGTCAGCAGACATGACTAAGATGGCTCAGGCCTTCAACACCACAGTAGCAGCTCTGGAAGACGAGCTCACCCAGCTCATACTGGAGGGGCTCATCAACGCACGGATCGACTCCCACAGCAAGGTGAAACACACACACACACACACGCGCACGCTAACAGAAATGTTGACATGAGTCATCTCTCATCTGAATCGTTACAAACTGGCCCTCTGACATGTTGACAGATTCTGTACGCGAGGGACGTGGACCAGAGGAGCACCACGTTCGAAAAGTCGCTCCAGATGGGCAAAGAGTTCCAGAGACGAGCCAAAGCCATGATCCTCCGAGCTGCTGTGCTGCGCAACCAGATCCACGTCAAGGTGTGAAAAACAGTTTTTTTTACACTTTATCACAGCTTGTACTGTGTTCAACTTCAGCAGCACTTAAATATGAAATAGTTAGAAAATCACCCTGTCAAAGGACTGAAGGAACTCTTGCAGGGCTTAGCGCTGGGCAGTATATCGATATTATATTGTATCGTGGTATGAGACGAGATATCATGATAGATTTTGGATATTGTCATATTGAGATGTGGCATGAGTGTTGTCTTTTCCTAGTTTTTAAAGGCTGTATTACAGTAAAGTAATACGAAAAACGAATTGATTAATCGAGAAAGTAATCAACAGTGAAAATAAAAAGTTGCAGCCCTAATCTTGACTCATGTTATTCAAAACATACACGTTAAGCTGTTTAAATGAGAAATACATGTTTTTAGTCTGACTTAACAGGACATCTCATTGTTTTATTACCTCTCATCAAACCTGAAAGACCTGTGACTGAAAAAGACCGTAGCAGAACACAGTCTCCATGATGACTGCTTTGACTTGACTCAGTGAGACACTGTTTTAAACAGCAGACACATGTAACAGCGCCTCACTCCTTTTGTTTCCACTCCTCAGTCTCCACCCAGAGAGGGCAGCCAGGGTGAACTGACACCGGCCAACAGCCAGACCAGGATGAGCACCAACATGTGAGGACGACGTCCTCTTTTACGTCTGCACGCCAACGCTGCCGATGGCCGCCGCAGACCGGAGGGGGGAGGATCACCCAAACGTTCATCAACACCGACCCCCCCCTGCCAACCACCCCACCTCCTGTTTCCCTGTTGAACACACAAACGACACACGATGTTAAGACTTTAATGTTCTGGAATGATCTCTGCTGTCCCCATCAGATGTTCAGGGGACAAAATTCTTTTGTTAGTCTGTTGTGGAGATTTGAACAAGAAGAAAATGTGTTCTGATGAAAGCTCAGCACTTAAGCTGTACGTTCCTGGTAGGAGATGCACTTTGTTCTGCTTACAAGATGGAGGCCTCTAAACCGTTTTAAAATAAAAAGCCCTACCAAAACATTTACCCACTGCTTGTTCTTCTGCATCAGCCCAGCAGAGGTCACTGCATCTGAGGTTAAACTGAAACCTGCTGTAGACCAGGTAGAACAGAAATAATTACCAGAAAATTCAAGTGTTTATTGGGCCTTCTGACAAAATCGTTTTCAGATATGATATTTTGTATCATAATTGATAGGTCGGGCATTTATGAAAATTGATTGAAAATATTTTGTTTTAGAAACCATAGCAAGTATTGTTCATTGCTTTTGGAAAATTCAGCTCATTTCACTTGGTTTGGCTCTTTTTTTTCAAACGGGAACCTTTTTATTTTGCATTTTGGCAAAAACCGCATGATCAATGTAAACTGCATTGGCCAATTAAACATAGTCATGATTATGAATTGATTATGAATTATGAAAAAAATTGTTTTAGTGAAAATCAGTTAAAAAGACAATTATTAGAAAGTGCTCACTTGCTTTTAACAGTTTTCAACACATAAGTGATCATAATGGGAACAGGTTGCACATGTAAAAAATGTATAATATCACAATTTCCACTCTAAATTTATCTTAAGATGACATTTCAGTCATAAATGAGTTTGTATTAGAGCGTATTTGTGATTGTGGTGGAATAATGCAGATTGCATCATGATATGTCTCATCTACTGGCTGTATCATATTTGATACAAACATTTTCAACATGATTTTACTGTAAAATAAGGCACAAAATAGTTAGTAATTCTAAGTTGTTTCACTAAAGTAAATATTCATATTGAAATTTCAGTAACAATATAACTCATTCTTACAGTAACTTTCAAAATTAGCAAAGATTTCTCTGACAAAAAAAACGTGGAAGGCAGCCATGTTGGATTTTGCACTGAGGCGCAGGCTGCTGCCTGCAGTGCACTGATTATCCACCAGAGGGCAGAAGACATGTCTCAGATTGATCATATTGATGTTGTAGAAGTCTCACAAACATCAAATATGATCAAATATGATGTGAATGGTGTTATAGGGTTAAGGTCAAATAGTTCAGCATGCGAGCACATTTCTGCAGCTGAAATGATTCATACACACACTTGTATGATGAAAGCAAAGTAACACTGTCATATATGTCAAACTAATGCAATTTAAAATGTGTCCCGTCTGCCTCGCTTCATGTTTGACTGCAGACAGAAGCTTTCTGATCATCTGACAAACTGATGAGATTAATTCACATACATGTCAGGATACATAGTTTCTACAGAAACTCACTATTTGATACTTTGTCTTTTCTTTGTTGTGACTTATTATTTAGAACAATGAGAAACTTTCTCACAATAATGACTTATAATGACTAAGTCTCTCAAAATAAGGAGAGGCTTCCTCAAAATAATAATCTCAAAGTAATGACATTGTTTTGAAAGTTTCTAATGACTCTGGCAGTTATGGGAATCTTATCTAGAGGGCTCAGGACGGAGCTGCACGCTGTCTTTTCATTGTGGATGTACAGCTTGTGTACTGGGGGGTAAATATCACAATACAGTACACACATCTGCAGCAGTATACTGGTTTCATGGTATACTAGAGCTGCAATGATTAGTCCATCAGTCGAGTAGTTGTCAACTCTGAATCGCAGAAAATAATAATCATTTTGAGCCATTTTTTAAGAAAGAAATGATCAGATTTCAGCTTCTTAAATGTGAGTATTTTCTGGTTTCTTTACTCCTCTCTGACAGTAAACTGAATATGTTTGGGTTGTGGACAAAACAAGACCTTGGAGGACGACATCCTGGACTTTGGTAAACACTGATCAACATTTTTCACCATTTTCTGGACCAAACAACTAATCGATTAATTGAGAAAATAACTGACCGATGAATAAAAAATGAAAATAATCGCTGCAGCCCTACAGTATACCAGATACATTTGCTTATCTACATCATTAACATATTAGTATGATAAAACATATTTGTCAGGACATATTTTGTGAAGAAAAACAAAAAACAACAAAAAAGTGTCAAACAAACCTTCCTTTAAAGGAGTAGTTCACCCAAAAATGAAAATTCAGTCATTATCTCTTCACCCTCATGCTGAATAAAGGTTTAGTTTTTCAGTCCACAAAACACTGCTGGAGTTTCACAGGAAAACAGAGTTGCAGAATCTCAGACAGTTTCAGTTGTTTGGGAGATTCTGCAACTTCTGGGTGATAACTGATTAGTCAATGTGAGTCATTTTTTAAGAAAAAAAAAGTCAAATTTCTCTGATTTCAGCTTCTTAAATGTGAATATTTTCTGAGTTCTTTACTCCTCTCTGAGAGCAAACTGAATATCTTTGGGTTGGGGACAAAACAAGACTTTTGAGGACGTCATCTTGGACTTAAAGAAACGCTGATCAACACATTTTTTCCCCCCAATTTTATGAACCAAAAAACTAATCGATTAATCCAGAAAATGACTGACAGACGAACCGTTAATAAAAACAGGGAAGACTTGGAAAACAGGTCCAAACATGAAGCAAACAGGCAGGTTTGTGAGAGGATCAATTCATCGATTTTATGGAGTCATTCTTTAAGAAAAAAACTGTGAAAGTAATGCAATTACATTTTCAAGCCATTTCAAGCACTTTATCCAAAATCCAACACTTTTTAAACCTTGAAAACTCCACATTAAATGTGAAATGTACACAGTGATAAAACAACACAGGACGTCATTAGTTGTGAAATATTTTAATTTGATTCTTTTTCCAGTGTATACATTCTAATACTGTATAATTATTATAACGTTCTCTATAAAGTGTCCCTCCAGCGGCTGCTTCAGGTGAATAATGAAGGCACACGTACTTCTTAAAGACAACGTTAGATGGAAGTACACACTGAGGACAGCGCTGTAAGGGAACTCTCTTTTCTCTCTGTGGGGTTTAAGTGCACAAACACAACATAAAGTGACAAAACAAGTCCAGAGTAAAACTTAAAAGGCAGGACAGAGCTGCAGTAGTTATACTGGGCTTATGGGTATCGTAGTTTTCAAATCAGAATGTTTTTTTCTATGCAGGAACTCATCCGGCTCTCGTCTCTAATGGAATGATTTGGAATTGATTGATTGGTTGGTTAGTGTGTGTGACTCGGAGGATTACAGCCGGTTCCAGCGGGGTGTGGGAGGAATGGAGGAGTGTGTGACTGGGTGGAATGGGGATGAAGTATGTGGAGGTGAAGCGGACGTTCAGTAGGCGTGATTGGCCACGAACAGAGACTCCTGAGCTGCTGCCCCCTTGTCTCCGGAGGACACGTATTTCCCCAGAGCTGCCTTGCTGTTGTTCTGTGGACAAACACAAAGCAGACAAAGACTCATTAAAATATGGCTGTAATGAACACACACACACACACACACGCTAGTATATTTTCACTCATGTACACCGTGCTGCTGCCCCAAATTTTCACTAGAGCACCAAATTAATCCGCCGCTGAAAATAGTCCCCAACAAATGCACTAATTCTTCATCTCTGAGTAACTTTTGATAAAAAACTACAGTGAGCAGCTGTTTCAGGGAATTACTGAACCTGCTTTAAAAATAAAACTAGACATTTGTGAGACATTTTGTAAGATATGTCTTCAGTAGGAACTAATGGGCTCAAAGTATTTTTGATCTTCTGGAGGAGCATAATAGCCAAAAAAAAAAAAGCCAAAACAAATAAATAAATGAATATACCATTAAATGCACCATTTCTTCTGTATTTATTTACCTTTGTATTAATTTTTCCAATTTATTTACTTGACAAATTAATTTCTGTATTATTTCCTTTTGTCTCCCTTGACCTTGAGACTTGACCACGGAGAAAAGGTGAGGTTCAGTCAGCTTTGTACGGTAGAAATGTCCTTCAGTGGACGACTTTTTACTTTTATACTATGTGTACATTTCAGAGACTGTACTTTTTTTTCACACAAGTATCTGTACTTCTACTCGAGTAGATGCACACTTCCTTCTGCATACAGAAGGAAGTGTGCTGTGATACAGCACACTGTGATACAGCTGGCAGTAGAAAGAAAATAGTTCCTAACAATCCTGGAAAGAGACGTTGTTGAGTTGTTCAAATGTATTTTTTTGGCTGGTTGAGCACCACAAGCTGAGTGCATCTAGTTCCATTATATTGGAGAGACGTCAGCTGATATCCCCGCTTTTGATTTTGGGTGAACTGTTCCTTAAACACTGCAATTTTATTGTAATTGCACTTTTATGTATTTCCATGTTTTGCAACTTGTACGGGTATTTCACTACACTGAGCCTGCAGCACTTGTTAGTATAGGAGTTCCTTTGCAGTCTCATATTTTACACTCATAACTCATAATATGTTATGGAATATTATTATTAACCCTCCAAGTCTTTAATTAGGGGTCATTAGTCTCTCGTGCCTTACAAATAGCTTTTTACTGATCTATAAAGCATTAATACATTGTTTTTATTCCTCACCAGTGCTCTCTTTATGTACTCGTCCTGACAGGCCTTGCCATTCTCCTTCTTGCCCCCCCAGGCCTTCAGCGCTGAGGCCTGCAGGGCCCGGCCGAAGGAGAAAGTGAGGGCCCAGGGCCGGTGCAGGGGACACTGGTTGATGGCGTTGAGGTTGATGGTGGCCTCCTCCTCGCTCTGACCACCTGACAGGAAGGTCACACCTGAGGAAGCAGAGAGCACAGGAGGACGGTCAGGTGGAGACGAGGTATACCTGTCATAACCATGTGTGGTTATTTATGAGAAGAAACTCACTAATTTACGGGAAAAAATACATCAATTTATGAGAAAAAAAAACTTGGATATTCTCTAAGATTACAGTTGCAAATTTACATGAAAACAAATCTCAGAAATTTACTAGAAAAAAACACAAATTCACAAGAAAAAAAAAACTTTTACAAGAAAAAAATGTGGATATTCCCTGAGATTAAAGTGATAAATTTATGTGGATGTAAAATGTAAAATTATGTGGATATTTTCTGAGATTAACGCAGTAAATTTATGAGAAGAAACTCACAAAAATTCAAGGAGAAAAAAAAAATCATTTTCTGTGAAATTAAAGTTGTAAAATTACACAAAAACAAAACTCACAAATGTATGCATGTTTAACAGAAAGACAGGTCCATCTCACCTGGCACAGCAGGGGGCACGGTGCGGCGCAGGGCGGTGACAGTTGCCATGGCAATCTCTTGAGGGGTGTTCTTTTTGGGGCAGGAGTGTCCGGCGGTCACCATGTTGGGTTTGAGCAGGGTGCCCTCCAGATAGACGTGGTGGTCAGACAGAGCCTTGTAGACAGCTGCCAACACCTGGGAGACGGAGATAAAGCCCGTCATGAACACAGTGACAGATCTGACTGCTCTGATTGATTGAGGAGGTAACTTGATTGGAAAAAAGCTCACAAATGTACTCATAAATAAATTCCAAGAAAAAAAAAAGATTGGCATTAATTAATTGATTTATTTAGTTAATAAAAAGTCACAAATATATGAGAAGAAATCTCTGTATAATATTTATTATATAAAATATCTGATTTTTTTTTTTTTAAAAAGTGATATTCTCTAAGATTAAAGTTGTAAATTTCAGTCATAAATTCACGACAACCCCCCCCCCAATTTAAGAGAAACAAAACTGTATATCCTCTAAGATTAAAGTTGTACATGTATGAGAGAAAGACACAACTTTACAAGAAATAAACTCACAAATTTACAAGAACACAACTCACAAATGTATGAGAAAAATAATTGGATATTCTCTAAGATTGTGTCCGAGAAAAAAAGAAAAATAGTATAATAGAAAACAGTAGTATAATCAAATAGTTTTTGGTCAAGGGAAGAGATTTCTTCAACTAAACTGAATTCCGTGTTTATTTCAATGTAAACCTGCAGTGAAACACCAGTAAAATCAGTGTTTACTCGAGTCGTTTGTTGAAATATCTTTTGTATGCCTTTGTTGACTCACACAGCAGATGATATGACATAACTGCTGGCCAGCATGTGCACAATTGTGCTGAAAGCACGCCAAATTCAGAGTGACGATGACAATGTCCTGCATTAGTCTGAGTCATCAGTTCATCCAGCTGTTCCAGCATCATCACTCACCTTCTCAGTGATGTACTGGCAGCGCTGCAGGTCGTGGTCGCCGTCAGGAAGGATCTCAGGCTCCACGATGGGCACGATGCCATGCTGAGGGGGAGGGGTGGAGAGGATGTAAGAGAACACACCAACCAGCGTCATGACAACAGACAATAGCACTTCCTCTATTGGGGCTGTGACTTGTGTACCAAGTGTTACACAGTAAGTTAAAAGCAACCCGATGGACCAACCAACTACTGAGTTGTGCAATGGCTGTGTGTGTTACATCACTGCATTGAGAAAGCTTGAACTGGAATGTGGTAAATGTGTGCGTGCGTGTGTGTGTGTGTGTGTGTGTGTGTGTGTGTGTGTCTCTCTCTAACCATCTGGCAGATGCTGGCGTAGCGGGCAAGCACATTAGCGTTCTCCATGATGGCCAGCGAGGACGGGGTGTTGGGGGTGATCTTCAACACACATCGCCACTTGGCAAAGTCAGCGCCGTCCTTCTTGTACTGAGCACAGCGCTCGTAGAGGCCGTCCAGACCTGACACACACACACACACACACACACACACACACAGATGGAGGGTTAGAGTGAGGAGAGAAGAAAACATTCATGAAGATAACCTCACACACCAGGTTGGATTGTTACACAGAAACATCTGGGAAGTCGTCCCCAGAAACTGTTTAGAAAAGGGCAGGCACTTTCAAAAAACACTGAGCAGGTGATTGGATGAACCATCGGTCTATCATGCCATACATGGGCTAACTTAAACCAATCAGATCAAAATTATATTTGATTCAAAAGAAGCAGCAAATGAGAAAAGTGTGTGTGTTTTTTTTTGCCTCTATCTGTGACCAGCCTCTGTTGGTTAGCTGCACTGTTTTAGTGGGAGAGAACAGTGGGAATGAGAGGCAAACTGTTTCAAAAATGAGGATTTCTCACTGAAACTGATGCCGGCTGGTGGATCAGAAACACGCCGAGTTAAACGTTGATTCATAACACTGTAAATTCACCATCTACCGTGTATGTGATGGTGTTAGGGGAGTTTTTTTTTTCTGCTGTTACCAAAGTAACAACCCTAATTCCTATTTGGTGCTGCAGAGAGTGCACCTCCCTCTTGATAATATTAAACATGTTTGATTTTTATTATGATTAGGAACTGTTTTTGATCCAAATTAGCACAAATGTTCAAAAATAGCAAAGTTACATGATCCAAAAGTGGGGATGCAAATGCACACATTATGTAATTAATAAAAACTCACAAATTTATAGGAAGAAACTCACAAATTTACAAGTAAAAAACTTTCTCTAAAATTAAAGTAATAAATTAATGAGAAAAAAAACATACAAATTTATGAGAAGAAAAAGGGGTATTCATTTTGATTAAATAGGTACATTTATGGGAAAAAAAACTCACAAGTTAATAATAAGAAAAAATCAGATATTTTCAAAGCCTAAAGAGGATTTTATTACAATTATGAACTCTTTTTGATCCAGACTAGCTCAAATGTGTAAAGATAACAAAATGATCCCAAAGGGGGGGATGCAAAACCCTGTTATTCCACCAAATCTAATCGTGGGTGTTCAGCTGCTCCACTTGCTCCATTGCTGAGACACTTATGATCTTGAAGAGTATAATGTAGTGACTGAGTGGACAAACTAATGGAAATGTTAACATGATTCTTAAAATAGCTCTGCTACCCAACTGCTACTGGGAAATATAATAAAATTAAATGTACTTCTTGCTAACTCACTTACAAGCTGCCATCTGTCTGTGTTTGTGTGGCACATTGTTTGCCTTTATTTTATTGATATTATATGTGGTAATGTACAACTGTATATTAGGACCATGTACGTGAAACAAAATATACTGTACAGAGAGCTGAGGGAGGGGGTCAATATTCTGTGACTAATTTTTTGAGAGTAAAATCATCAATTTACAAGAACAAAACCTAGATATTCTCTGAGATTTATGTGGTAGATTTTTGAGAGAAAAAACACAATTTTACCAAAAGAAAGTTGAATATTCTCTGAGATTATAAAGACAAAGTCATGACACAAAAATCAGAACATTTGTGAAGTTCTTTTCACAGGAATTTGACATTTTAATCTCTTGAGTTTTTCTCAGATTTTTTTTTTTCTCTTTTTACCTAATAGTTTTGTTCTTTTGGAATTTCTTTTAAATGTATCATTGTATTTGGACATGTTTTAAAGTGGACACCAGGGAGAGTGATCTTCTTATCTCACTCTCAGAAAGAAACCAAGTAAGTTTAATTTTTAAGATGTTGAACAACTCCTTTATTTTGTGGTAGAAACTAAGCATTATCTATAGATCTACACCTACATAAAATACACTCTTCTGTTTGTGTCATATATGAGTTTAGGCTCAAATGTGTATCCATTGTGAAAGCTTTGTGTGTGTCGGTGTTGCTTAGTGTCAATCTGCAGCTTCCCTCCACTATACATCCTGATGACACTAAAGACCGTCATTAATTAGGACCCTTGTCAATATTTGCTGAGTGCACCCAATGTTCCAGAACAACTGATCTATCTGGTTTCCAGCCCTTCTTGTTGGACTGTTCCCATACTGATACCAGTATGTCAAATGCCTCTGATACAATCAGATATGCTGGATTGAGTATCAGCACGTACGTCTATGTACCAGTCCAATATTACATCATTCATTAGCTCCGAAACTGGACTGTGTTGCCTCCCAGCAGATATTCTCTGAGATTAAAGTTATAAATATATGAATGCAGTGTTCTCTATGCCAAAATCTTTTGTATGCCTGTTGGACGATATACAAAGTTCAGGTATTGGAATTACTAAAGGGGAAGGAAAAATGACATGGGAACATCTGAACGTCATTTGTTCTGTACCTTGAGTGGTGGTCTCTCCGTTGGTGCCGGCGAGGGGAACCACACCCTTGTCCACCTTTATGCCCACCACCATGCCCTTCTCTTTGACCAGCTGGGGGAAGAGCTTGCCATCGTCCGTCTTTTGGTAGAGCGTCTCGTGGAAGAAGATGACGCCTCCGATGCAGGGGTTGACCCGTTCATCGGCGGTGAAGAGCAGCTGGCGGTAAAGCCTCCTGTTCTCCTCCGTGTTCTCAGCGTTGATGCTCTGGAAGCGCTTGGCCATGCTGCCTGGAGGTGCCAGGAGACAGGGAAGACGGGTGGAGTGAGAGACGCTACAGGTTTTTTAATAAAGAATTTAGTTCAGTTTTTTAAATGCTGTTCATATTATTTCTATCCTACATGCAAGAATGTTTATTGTACCAACATTTTAGCTCATGAGTGTGACTGCAGATGTCACCAGGTACCAGAGGAACGGAGGGAATTCAGGAAGCTGATTTTTTGAGGCACACACTGATATTCAAAGTTTTCAAAAAGTCCAACACTGTATCAGTTAATATCCAGTTTTTAGTAAACACATAACATCAGATCTTTAAATTAGGCTACTGAAGAATTAGTGACCAAAATATGTGGCGAGTGTGTAACTTTACAGGGAAAAATTGCTCAAAAACTTCCTCTCTGGTGAACTAACCTCAGTCTGTATGTTTTGTCAATTCTTTTTATGTAAGTATTGATTTCTACATCAACAAGGACACATCTGAGATGAGTTCAACTCAGCCAATCATATTCTAGCATTCAGGTTCCAATATAAATGCAGCCTGACTTCACCAGAAAAAAAAAAAAGCTGTATAGGTCATTGTTAGGCAGTGATCTCTAGTAACATATTTTAAATGATAAGTTACTCACTTTGTTACACACATGACCTCCATCAGGTGACTTCCTTCATTTCCACCACATGACTGAAATAACATACTTATTTTAACCCAAACTATGAGCTTCTCCTAAACCAAACCAAGTCATTTTTTCTGCCTGTACCAAAGCAAACTGCTGCTGTTTGATGACGTTTATACTAGAAGAACTACTAGAACGACTATAAGTGTCATTTTCAACTAATACTTTAAAAAAATGAAATAACACCTTCTTTTTTTTTTTTATACCTAGAGCCATCACAAAAAAATAATCATAGCCTGTGGGAAAAGGCTAAAAACAAAAGTAAGTGCATAAGTACAAAAATTAAAAAATAAAAACCCCAAAAAGTTTTAAAGATTGTTGTTTGTTATAAGTGAGGGTACTTTGTTTTTTTGAGAACTTTAACACAAAACTTAAGTGAGTTATCTGTACTGAGATAAAAAGTGTTACAACCATCCCAGGTCTCCCCTACTTCATTTTTAAGTGAGTCTAATTAATTAATTATTAGTATTTTAATGTTGGGAAATTGGAAATCAAGACCAAATGTTAAGTTTTATTGACAGAGATATTGATCTCCAACTGTGCAAAAAGTAACAATATAACAGCAGCTATTTCTGTGTGGTCAATATGTCCGCCTGTGGTCAAAATAGGTAAAAAATGATCACATTTTCTGTCCGTTTTGTGTGATTTAACATTTTCAATGATTTATATGTTATTATATGTTATTGCACATATAAATTTGAAAATAGTCAAAATGACCAGCTTGGCTGTTCTTGAGTTAACCACGTGTTATCCCGCCTGACTTAAGAAGCTTAATTAATGTCCGGTGTGCTTCTCACTGGCGCTCTCCACCAGTCACATGTGTTGTGTTGAGAGTCACTGACAATAGACCTGTTCTGTTGTTGAGGACATATCATATAAGTGTGCATGTTAGTGGGCACAAAAATGTAAGATATGCGTGTTTTTATATTTTTAGAAGATTCCCTTAACTTGAGCAATGCAAGTTATGTGTCTCAGTACCAAACCAGCACACACGGCACTCTAGATGTTCTGAATGTGATTACCGGATTGTGGTTGGTCATTGTGGTTCACAGGATGAGTGTGATCCTGTTACATGCCATTCATTACTGCTGTCTTTTCAGGTCACACGCACCTGTGGATTCATCAGCTGCCAGGATGCCTTTTCCGGCAGCTACAATCCTCTGAGCGATGTCGCTGAGCTCCTTCTTCTGCTCAGTACTCAGGAAGGGATACGCGTGGGTCATGTTGACTGATGTGGAGACAAGGAGAGAAAGAAAGAGACCAATATTTGACTCGTTTCACAGTAGGTCCCTCTATCAGTCTGAAGCAAACGGTGATTGTGCAGTCTTGCACAATCAAACCACAAGATGACGACACTCTATTCTCCACATCTGAAAAGGAAATGTTAAGACACACTCAAGAACTTTTTCTTTCTTTAGAAACTGTTGAATGTCCCAAACTTTCTACACTAGGTCTAAAAGCTGTTTACTAAGCATGTCCTTTCACTCCATCAGGAAATCAATGCAGCGAGGGAAAAAGTTGAACTACTCTTTGACTATTTTTGCTCTTGATCAGTGGTGGAAAGAGTATTCAGATCCTTTACCTCAGTAAAAATACTAATACCACTGTGAAAATACTCCATTACAAGAAAAAATCCTGCAAGTAAAAGTAGCTAAATGTACTTAAGTACTGAAATTAAAAGTATTCATGTTGCAGTAAAATGTTCCCTGTGAGTGTTTTATGATTATATCTGATGTTTCTGGATGAATATTACTCCTGCATTCATGTGTATTTTGCATTTTACTGCTGTTCATGTTTAAAGTTGAGCTCACTTTAACCCTTTTATAGACTGGTGGTTAATTTAACGTACAGCAATGCATCATGGTCTATAAGATCATCATATGTTTCTAG
This sequence comes from Lutjanus campechanus, assembly GCA_027495735.1. Taxonomy (NCBI): domain Eukaryota; kingdom Metazoa; phylum Chordata; class Actinopteri; order Lutjaniformes; family Lutjanidae; genus Lutjanus; species Lutjanus campechanus. The sequence goes on from JAJHUR010089428.1 coordinate 29,787, forward strand.
TGTGGCTGTCCTGTGAGAACCACAAATCTCTAAAAGGTCAGAAAAAACAGCCTGTTTTAAGCTTTGTGACACTGTGTTTTCCAGCTGATCCGAGAGTTTTTTTTTTAAAGAGTTTATTTGAAGACACAGAAAGGAATGCTCAACATCAACACATCCAGAGATACATGGTTTTCACTGGACAGGAAGGGTTTGAAAAGTTGTAATCTGAAAAGTAACTAAAGCTGGCAGAAATTTAGTGGAGTACAAAGTACAATATTTGATCTGAGATGTACTGGAGTAGCAGTGGTGGACAGACTACTGAAAATCTGGACTCAAGTATAAGTGCTGTTACATTACCAGAGATGAGAAGTAACCAATTACAAATACTTTGCTACTATACTTAAGTAAAGTACAAATACCTGAAAAATCTACTTGAGTATTTCTTTTTCTGACTGTTTATTTTTACTCCCTACATTTTAACACAAAGATCTGTACTTTTGTACTTTTTAAACAGGCTTGTTACTTTAGTTTTAACATGAGACTAAAATAATGAAAAAAGTTAAACAAGATAAAAACGACTGCAGATATAAGACACTAAAATGGTGTAAAAGACATAACAAGACTAAAACGACAAAACAAAGCATAAGAGGACGAAAATGGCATAAACAACACAAGGTGAAAAGATGTAACAAGACTAAAACAACATAAGACTTAAGACGAAAACGATATAATAAGACTAAAACATTGTAAAAGACTTATTAAGCGAAAATGACCTAACAGGTCGTAACAAGAGGAAAACTGTAAAAGACCTAACAAGACAAAAACAACATAACGATGAAAAAA
>JAJHUR010089429.1:0-11899 GCA_027495735.1 Lutjanus campechanus
TCTCATTTACTACTGAGCTGCTAAAACAAATAATTCTTGCCTCAGTGATTTGGACATTTGCACACAGAAATGTAATACTAATCACACTAACACGCTCATTGGACACTAATACATGCATGCGTGTAATTCTGCACCAACATGAATTAGATCATTCATATGAAAGGATTGCCATTTCAATAATTTTGTTTTCCAAAAAAGTTTTATTTTTATATCTCCATGAAACTATTTAAAAACATGTTTTTTTTTCTGTTTATCAGGTTACAGATGTGAAGACAAAAAAGTGAATTAGAAAATTCAAAACTTTGTCATATGGTATTATCAAAAAGACTCCCCCACTGTTGATCCAACTCAGGGATACTGACAGCATGTCTACACAGGAGGCATAGTTATGCACATAACTACATTCAGTGTTTTGCCTACCTTTATTATTATTTGCAGTTAGCATACTTGCTAACATGGACATCTTGTAGGTGTCTGGTTCTGTTCTTATTTGGTGGGGTTCACTTTGAAAAAAGGTTTTTAAATGACTTTTTTTTGGGGCATGCAATTTGCCTCTGTAATGGGAAATTAGTGTATATAGAGTACTGATATATTTTCCACACAGTAGTGCCTTTAACAACATTTTTCTGCAGCAGCTTTACCCTCTCCTCTTGGCATCATGGAAACACCATAGGTTCGAACCACATGTGTCTAACAGGCAGTACTTCAGCACCCCAAACAACCAGGGCCTTGGCTACTATTCTTCTCAGACAAGAGAGATACCATTGAAAGATAGGAACCATACCAGACCTTTTTGAAAGTGGAAAGATGTTAAATTGTTTGCACATTCGCTGGTGAATACTTTACATATTCCTGCAGAAAATCTGTGCAGCTCTTTTCCTTACAAAACATATTGTACATATGTTTATAATAATTTTACAGCAGCTTTCCTATTTATTTTGACTTAGAGCTCAAACTTTTTATCTTCATTAATATTTTTCTTCTTACTGTGGAAACCTACAATAAATCTGATTGTGATGATGTATGAAATAACATAATAACATTAACAACACCAGGCTAAGGGATGACACTGTGGACAACTAATTTGGTTTAATCCCTACTGTAAAATATCTTTATGCTCTGAGAATGTTGACTAGCCGTTTCTTTCCTCGAATATGATTCTGAAAATGTGTTTCTGTGCAGTTCAGCTACCTAAATACTGTGCCAGACCTCAAGAGACAATTGAAAACAGACAAAGTGTGTTGCACTTCACAATAAAAGGTTCACTTCCAATCAATTTTGAAAGTTTATCATTCAGTATTCCTAAATTACATTAAAGTAATTTTCTTGTAAACACATGTAGCACTTTGTCAAGTCGGTTATGTAAAGCATTGCCTCAAATCACCCTAAGCATCATGGAAAAAACTTCAGAATTTATTCCTGTGCTCTGACTCTATAGCCTAGTGGTTGCAACATGTATTCAAATACAGATAGCACCATTTTTGGCTGATGACGGGCATCATGGCTGACTTACTGCGCTGTACGGTATGTACGGTTCACATGAGGTAGCTGGCCCTTGTTTTGATAAATGTGGGAAAAGGGGAAGTGGCTGGGCTGTGTGTTATCTTATCTGTGTACCGTCCAAGCCACTGACTGTACCGTGTCCTGGGAGTGACAAGCACAGTTGTGTGTGCGGTAGCTGGCAGCCGCCTCGGGCCCGTCTCTCTATACAACAGAGAGAGCCCGAGAGACAGCGCAGAGGTTTGAGCTCATTCTCCCCAGGATGTTCCACTGCATATGTACAAAACTGTCCGGAGAGAGAGAAAAAAATGTTGTAAAGGAAAGCACAGTGTAATTGCACTCAGCTCATAAGCTCTTATTTGGCGAAAGAGCAAACCGTAGACATTTAATGACCTACAGGCCAGAGACATTTAATGAAATCCTCCAAATGACATATGGGTCAATTTGGCTCCAATAACCCTTAAACATTTTGTTCCAAAATGAGATATCCATTATTGGAAAAAGGTGAAACTTCGTCTTGCCAAAAGGCACACAATGAAATAGTGAAAAAAAAAAAAAAACTCCCATTGACAAAACTTTTACATGTTGGATTCTCTTTATTTTAGTGATAAATGACCTTCCCCAAACATCTTTTCCCCCTCTAAACTAAATGTATTGCAACTTGGAAGTGGGCTCTCCATTTTCTGCTGCTGCAAAGGCAACATTCCCACTCAGGCTCGACCTTTTCAACATTGTACTTCAGACTGAACATGCTGATTGATTGACTTATGGACTCTGGCCAGCGTGTCCTCATTTGAACTGTCTGAATCAGGAGGGCCTCTGCCGTGGTGGGAGATAAAACTCAGCCCTCTCCAAAACCGCAGCAGGTGGCCTGTGTTTGGGTCGTACACTAGCTTAGTTTCAAGTTACCTCCTTATACACATGTTATCAATTAGTATAGATCCTCAGTGTGATGGAGCCGATTGCTCAAAGTTTTCTGTCTTCTCTCTTCCAACACCAAAGACATGAAGACAGAGTAGCTGTAGTAAACAAAAGAACCTGGCGCGACCTGCAAAAATGCAGTTTACATTTCAGCAGCTTTTATAATCAATTAGATGTTGAAATTTTAAATAAACCTGGGAGCGGGTGGTCTAGTTGTTGAAGTTTCATTGGTTGCATCAAAAAACTCATAGCAGCCATGACTGGCGCCATCATAGATGTCCATTACTGATTAATTGAGTGTACATGAGTGTTTACATACATAACATCCAGGCAAGACAAATTAGCCTTTGTCGGAAATAGAGCATGGACACAGGTGTAGCACGGTAGTACCGGCAGATGAATTCCTGAGAAGTGAGGCAGGCGTCTGAAGACCCTGGAATCTGACTGGATCGGTCAGAGAGGAAAAAAGCTGTGATTCCGAAAGTCGTCCGTCACTTAGTCCTATTCAGAAATATGTCTGGGACCGGTCCTATGTGAAACACTTGTACAAACACACACTCTGTCCTTTTATACGTCTTGGCTGTCGGTGGCTCACAGAGCTGCCTTTGGGGAAGGGTCTCCTTCCAGTCAGTTTCCACTCACAAGGAAACAAAATACATCCTGACCTTGCCATTGATTCCATGACATTTCAGGCAGTGTGTATGCAAGAAAGACAGATGCACACACACAACAGATTTGTATGTATTAAGGTATTATATGTGTATATGTGTAACTTTTGCATGGGTAACTGGAGTTAATGCCTTGCGATTGTATGCATACGTCCACCAGTCAAATTCCAGTTTACATCCGTCTTGAGCTTCAAGTCTTTTTGCAAACATGATGTGACAGTGAACCTGTGTAGACCTTTCACATGTCATAACCTCACCGTTTTATCCTATTAGACATTTGTGTGAGTTATGGCAGAATGTACTGTGAGGTCACACTGACCTTCATCTTTGGCCATCATTCTAATCAGTTCATTCCAGCGTCAAAGTGGACCTTTGTGCCAAATGTAATGAATTTCTCCTGAGATGTTCCTGAGATATCGAGTTCACGAGAAGGCAACGTACCCGAGGTCACAGTGACCTTGAAATTTGACCGTTGACCACCAAATTCTACTAAATTCATCCTTCTGTCCAACTGGCATCTTCTTGAGAGGGTGGTGGTGTGGTGTTTACAAGAATGGGATGGACAGACAACCCGTGAACATAACTCTAGTTTTGGCTATTGTCGGTGCAGAGGGATAAAAATTATTTGTTCTGAACTGACTCCAGCGCGGTACTTTGTCATGATTTCTATGAGAGCAGAAAGGGCTTTATTGCAAAAGTAGGGGGTGGCAAAGGGGATCGGTACCTGCCTTGGACAGGTTTGCAATGTTACGAGATTTTCACAGTACGATAACTGTCAAAATATCACAGTACATGGTACTACACAATTATTATTATTATTACATTATTACATTGACCCTTGAAGGAAGAAACAGAAGAGTTTGTTGGTTGAACAAACATTTTATTATAATTTCATAAGCTTTTATTTCCTTTCAGGCACACAAGATAAGCAAGTTTTTAAATGGAATTACGGAAGTATGGAAATAGATAAGTAAATGTACATCATATGACAAGTGGCAATTTTCATACCATGGTATACCATGAAACCGGTATACTGCTGCAACCCAAGGCTTGGCTCTTAGTAAAAGGGCAGGATATTCATTGTGTCTTTGAACCTAAACATTAAATACAGAATGTTGTTTTAGCTCTCAAACCAAAGTCTTGTCTGAAGACAAGTCCAACAACTTGTACAGCAACCTAGTAGCATCGGGTTCCTTTGAATTTCTGTGTGTGGTACAACACACAAAGAGTCATTGTTCGACTTTGATGTGACAACAACTGAAAAGTACTCTTCTGTGTAAACACAGTTGTAGCACTTCCAGTTCTGCTGCTCTTCCAGTCACTGTTCTTTCAGGAACAAGAGGTGCACAATAACCAGATCTTCAAATGAACCATTATTTGTTGTGTGTACAGATGATTCTTAAAGTTCAGTAAGCAACCTTTACTTCTAGGATTTCATGACCTTCTCAGACATGCCAAAAGTAGTCCAAGGATGACCCTATAGTCCTATGTTAACCAAGAGAAGATATTCATCCACCTGGCTAATTTTGCCAGATATAATGAATCATCAATCTAAGCCCCTGATCGCCATGTGATTCTGATGTGTAGCCAAAATTGGACTTGTCTCCTCCCAAATCACTGATATGTGAATTTACTGGTCAAGTCTCAACAAAATGATGAACTTGAGCAGCAGAGTTCAACACAGCTTTGGTGTTTTCTTCAATGCTAAAGAAAGATGCCACAGCGGGTCCGCGTCAAATATGAGGCATTAAGCTCTTTAATCCACATCCTGTGATTTGTCAGCTTGTCATTGCTTTGGCACCATCTATACGAATTCTGATGCAGTTTTTCAGTCTCACGCCCCAACTCGCTTTTAGGCCCAAACTCATACGTGATCAAGACAAGCCAATTGGCCAAGTTGGCAATTGTAGTCTCATCCAACAGTTGTGGAAAGCGGCTGCTCATTTTAATGCATTCTAGCATGAATTTTCAGAGTTTGTTATTTGTCCATGGACAAACAGTTTTTCGCCACTGGTGATTAGGCAATCTGCCATCAAGTGCACAAACATGTTACACTTTGCTGTGGTTCAGGAAAGTTAAAAAAAAAAAATCTTGCTCCGATGCTAACATTGCTAGCAACAATGCTTGCACTATGGAGACCTGTTGACTATGTCTCAGTGGTTGTCAGTTCTGTTGATGTCAGCTTCTTTCTTTCAACCATGACAAAAACCCTTATTTCTTAGCACTATGCACTCATGTGGTGCAGCAGATGTATGCAATCAATGCATTTACGTATATTACAGTTGGAAAACTGCTGCAGAAGATAAATGAAGCAAATGAACACTTTAGCTCTTAATTTTTTGGAACCAGTTTGCTGATAAATAGGAGGTGAACTGGCCAAACCTAATATGGGTGTAAATAACAGTCACACGAATTGTGTTTTATTGCCATTAAATCCAGATGTTCAGTTATGGGAGCATTCGGGGTAACAGGTACTGTAGGGCCTGTAGCCTTGTCAGGAACTCTCTAAATCCCTTAGCTCTCAGCCCTGGTCCTGATACAGCTCATTAAACTGTGATTATACTGCTCCCAAGGGTTTGGGCCCAGGACCAGCTCATTATGAAGGCAACAGAAAACAGAGCTCGCAGAATGAATTGTAATAATGCAGTGTGCCTTCAATCACTATCATCTGCTATGCTAGTTTGTCTCAATACGAAGAACTTCAGGTTGAATTTTGGAAAACCAAAGCTAAGAAAAGGAGCCTGTAGTCTTCTAGAATGAACCATAGAGTGCTACAGGCTATTACCATCAGAATTAGCAGTTGGCTGACCCCACATGCCCTCCCAGCCACTCTGCTTCCCAGCTAATGGCGAGCTCCACCTCTCACCTATCGCAGGCAGTTATAGGGGATCTGGTAGGACAAGCAGCACATGTGAGGAGGGGTCTGGTCAAATTAACCTGAACTGATCAAGAACAGATTTGAAACACAGGTGTTTGAGAGGAAATACCAGGGAGGTCCAGTCCTTACATGAGACTTAATCATGATACTTGGCAAAAATTACACTCCAAGGTGCTCACCTAAAGTAATTTCATTAACAAAAAGCAGAAGAGGTATTAATTTATAGGCTACAGGTCAATGTTCTGCTTAAGTTGATAAATCTAATGTTGTGGACTTTATATATTTTTTGTAAAGTTTCATCTTGTTATCTCTGTTTTGGTCGTATCTGTTAGCTTTCAGAAAACATGAAGAAATGAATGCAGAATACACACAGAAGTCGCCATCTGTATGCATATCTAACATTTAGCATAAACGAGCCTTAAGTCAAGTCTCAAGACTGACAAGTCCCAAATCCTAAACTTTGAGTTTCAAGTCCTGAACAAGTCAGACTGTAACAGTGAGTTTTCAGCTTCATTGATTTCTAAAGTTACTTAGCTGTTAAGCTAACATTTACAAACATTAGCTCACTAACTATGTTAATATTAGCTTCAACTTATCATTCCTCTGCAGCTTCAAATGTCAAACAATGCTGGAAGTTGTTGCATCTCCGTCTGTAATTTTCAACCCATGCATTCTACATACTGCAATTTGTTTGGGGTTATTTTGTTGACCAATGCATAGCTTTTGCATGAATATAAAATTATCTAATTTTTTTCTTCCAACTGCAATCTGTAATGTTAGTTCTCTGCTGCAACTGGAAGCTGTCAGACTGCTTCAAAACAAAGTGGCTATGGGGACTCACATGTCAGCTTGCTGAGAATGATAACGTTAATGTTTGTTTATTCAGGAGATGAAGGGAAATTCATTTGTATGTGGCACACTTTTTGAATAACATGCTTTTTCATCTTTGGGCTTGAGGGGAGTTATCAAGTATTTTCAAGTTAAAATGCTCAAGTGCAAATCAGGTCATGAGTCACTGGTGTTTAAGTCCAAGTTGAGTTGCAAGTCTTTGTCAAGTTGAGTCTCAAGTCATCAAATTTGTAACTCGAGTCTGACTCAAGTCCAGGTCACGTGACTCGAGTCCACACCTCTCTAAAGAAATATATAAAATTAGCATATACAGAAGTCACTCCATGGTTACTTAGGTTCCATTCCACTACTTCACGAGTTGCACTGAAACCACTTCAGTGCCATTAATCATCATCATTTCAACAATCTCTCTCTCTGTCTGTACCTCTGTTCACCTACTTCTGCTTGGTATTTCAAGCAGCCAAAGATTAGAAGTGGTGTCAAGTATCCTGCTCTACGTCTGGCACCGTAACCTTCCTCCTGTGTTTTGACAGTCATTAATGAGTGCAGATAATGCAGTGACTGAGAGTGTTAAAGCCTCTAATGGAGAGCACATCCAAATGTATGCCAGAACAAGCATTCTTTGTGAAGAGAGGACAGGATGTTACTGTAATACCTTTGACTGGTGCCAGACTGTGGGGATTGGCCCTGATGATAGCTGAGTGCAGTGGATGCCAGGCTGAATACCAAGACAGTGAATTTACAGACGCTCGGTCTGAGGAAACAATGGCTTTAACAGATACCAATAAAACCTTGAAAAGCCCTCCTGTCAAGGGAGATGCTGCACTAAATTATAAATGTAATTAATCCTTCTATATCTGGAGGCCAATCATTTTTGTCTTTGCCAAAATACGCTAACATGAGGTATATTTTTGTAAATTTGTATGTATGAAAAGTAGCAAACTGTGCTGAATCAACAAGCGTTTTCTGTTTCCCTTTACTGTATGTCTAGTACCACCAGCTGTGTGGGTCTACAGATGGCAAAGTGGGTCAGTGAGTCAGTTAGTCCACCCCTTTGGTCCACACTCAAGAACTGTTGGATGGATTGCCTTGAAATAAAGTATGCCAATCTGTGGTCCCCAGAGGATGAATCCTATTGACTTTGTTGACTTTTCCTCTTGTGCCACCATGTGATTGACAATTTGTGTGAAGTGTCTCAACAAATGCCATGAAATTTGATACAAACAATTCTGTTCCTCTCAGGATGACTCAGAATCACTTTGGTGATACCTTAACTTTTCTGTCCCCTTAACTTTATCGTTACCTTATGTTTATTAGCAAATGTGAGCAAGCTAACAAGTTCTAATATTACTTACAGAGATGCTAAAGTTCCCACCAAAAGAAAGCACTGTGAAGAAAAACTTCCCTTTATAAGGCAGGAAACTGTTTAACACAATGCTAAGCTTTAACAATGCTAAGGGGGTGAACATAGTCAACATTATCTTTGATGAAAATAGCTTTTAAGCATTGTCATTGTGACTATGTTTTGCCTCATTTCCACTGTATGGTACAGCATGACTCGGCTTTGACTTGTCTCGCTTGAGCTTGCTGCTTTTCTTGGTTTTCAATTGGCACAAAATGTAGGACGTACCTGGCACATGGTACATTTTTCGGTCGAGGTTCCAAGCGAGCTTAGCTGACCACTGATTGGGCAGAGAGAATCGTCATTTGCACGACACAGACCAACCAGTCGTCTCATTGTCTGTGCCACGTACTGAGAAGAGAACACCATCCCTTCGATATCCTTCATTGACCCTGTTTATATTGAAGATGATGTCAGAGGAGTTTCATATGGAGTCACTATGATGATCAGCTAAGAATCCCGCCGACATTGAAGGGGCACTATCTTCAGTGGAAAACGAAATCGAGAAAAGGGTTAGTACCAAAAGTGAGCCAAGTTGTGCCAAGCCCTACTGTGCAGTGAACTGACATTGACACAACCTCACATATTCGCTTGCATGGCTGTAGGCTCTTGTCTAGTCTTGTCTTGTCAGACACTGAATGTGAACGTCAGGTTATCAGACAAATAATAAAGTAGTGTCATTGAATTGTTAATTGTAGATTAAGACAAAAATTAGTGTTTTTCATATTTTCATATGATATTGGATAAACTGACAGTAGATCTCCAGTCTTTCCTCCGTTTTGTTTTGTCTGTATTTTTGTTTAATTTATAGTCAGGCATGGTAATCTTTTTCTAAAGAGGATTTTCTATTAATGTGCTTCTGCACTAAAGCAAGACAGGAACGGGAGAAAATGCAGGGGCACGACAGGGGCCAGATTTAAATGCACAGTACTGCGGTCACATACCGTACATGCCAGCCTGCTTGAGTAACCAGAACACCACGGCCTTAAAAATGAAAAGTTCTTTAACTGAGACAGTGTGAAATATGAAGGATACTGTAGAGCCGAGATGCAGGACAGAAGCCCAGAGCAGCACTCCACCTCATTCCGGAGAGAGCTCATGTGTCATGTTCTCCGGGCTCCGACTCAAGTGTTATACAGCGCTGGATGTACACCATGAAAGGGTGGTAACCGTCGTCCTGTTAACAAAACCGAGTCTGTGCACCGGATGTGTTTATTTTAAAATCTCCAGTAATTACTTAACTATGCCTTAAAGATATGCTCGACAGAAGAAGAATGCTGTGTGTATATTTAGAGTAAATGCTGGGATAGTTACAGTCAAAACACTATATAGCAGCGCTAATACACCCCTGACATTAAAATGAACGGCTTCCTGGCACTAATGTGCTGGAAAGTCATTCAAGGGAGACCTCGGCACTCATTTTCTATTAACGTAACACAGAACATTTTCAAATCTGCGCCGTTGAGAGCTGCGGTTGGTGTGCCATCGGGAGAGCTTTCAAACAATGGACAGAAGGGGTTTCCGTTGCTTTATGATGGAGAACCTGAGCCATGGCTGCCTGCCATCCACAGTGTACGGGGCACAGTTAAGAGGAAGGAGCTGGCACTAAACGCAGAAATGTGAGGGCAGGGCACACGCTCAGATGCGAAAGGCGCACACGTCACTTTGATCTTCAAAGCAGTTTGATGTTCTTGCTGAAAAGACAGAAAAATCTGATCCTGTGGTGTGTTTTATCCATTAGAGGCAAAGGCCAGGGAGCTGACTTCAACAGTGATGATGACTATAAAAGCAAAAACCACGGATATTCACTTGAAATAATCCCTTAAAATTATAATATGTAACATTTCCACATTAAAATGCTTAAAAACCATTGACATATGTTATATATTTTCTTAAGCTGTGTAATTCCATTATGCCAAATGTTTCCAACAATCTTCAAACATAGAGAAATCTTAATTTATTCAAGGTAATGGTGCGTTTCCTGCTAGCTATCGCTAGCTAGTTGCTACAACTTCCAGGAAAACACGGTATACATCAGATAAAAGAGTGAGGAAGGAAGTCAACGAATGTGAACAAAAAGTGAATAAAACATTAATTTTACCTCGTCTATGAACATAATTTCTGCCTGCCATGTCAGATAGATTTATCTGCTGTGGTGGTTGTTTAGCAGTGAAGACAACTCCCATGACCCCAAGAAGCATAATTTACATATTGTGCATTTATTTCACTGAGGTAGATGTGAAAGTATTTTGGCTGTGCACGCAAATTCTCCCCGTTGCTTCTCTGATGTCCAATTTCTGTCTCGCTCCCCTCCCGATGAAATTTCCACATATACTGTGGTGAATTAAGGGTTTATTTCAACCAAACCAAAGCTGGTGATTGCTGGAACAATGGAAAGACAAGCCAAGAAGTGAGTGGTGAGTTTTAGTTTGTTTCTGTGGGGTTTGAGTTTGCTAGCTAAGACGCTAATGTTTATCTAAGACACTGAGGTGATTATCAGGATGTTCAAAAACAGGAAGTAACTAAATTAAGGATGAAAAATCACTACGTTTGTAGGAAAAAGTAACACTACTATAGCACTGACAGGAAGTAAACAGATGTGCCGCTTGTAAAATGGATAGACTGTATGTCACAATATATAGAGTGTTGCAGGAATGAGTCCTAAAACAACAAAGTGAGTCAGCATATTAACACTTCTGGTTCCCTTGTCTCAAAGTCAATGGGTTTTTTGTTATTTGCCTGAAATAAGGTCTGTGGTTAACACAAGCTTAAGGGATTTTCATGTTTTGGTCTACAAAATAAAATATGTCAGTAAATACCCCTCTCATATGTGTCTTATAGAAAGTGGTTGCTAACAAGTAGCTAAATGAGACTACATCAGTTGTAACACTAACCACAACACTAGTGGTGGTGACGTTTAGTCATGTGACCATGGTGGAAACTTTTTATTTCTGGCTATTGCATTTATGCTTCAGAAATCATAAGAGTGGTGAGCAAAACGTTAAAGTATCATAATCTTTTGTTTGCCCCAGAGCTTTTTTTTTTGTTGTTGTTTTTTTTGTTGCAATAATCCAAAATCGTGGAAGTGGAAAAACCCCATTGGCTCTTTGTGGAGGGAGCCAGAGCAGTGGCGGACTCAGGGTATCTGATGTCAGGGGTGAAAAATTTATTGTGAAACAGTTACAATGCCTTGTTTAAATTAAAATTTGAATGAAAATTGATGTTACTGCTGTACTGAGTGACTACAGTATTAACCATTTAGAGACACATAGAGGCCATGTAATTTTCTTGCATTTTTGGCAGCCTATGTGGCACAGCGCTGTGTTTTGTCCACAGGAAGGGCATCCTAAAGGCACTTAACCATATTTTATCTACTATAGAGAGGGCACTTTTCATGTGTTTTCTTGGAACATGAGTGTGATTGCCCCCTACCTCGATTCCACCAGTAAACCACAGCGCAGTTGATACATCATCCCTGCAGCACTCCACTGCGAATAGAAAGTAACCTATCAGCTAAAATTTCTATTGAAATTTGTGGTGAGACTCTTGAAATGACGTGTTTGACTGTCAAGTGGTTTTAGTGCAGCTTGAAAAACAGTGAAATGAAAAAGTGTCTCCTTTGCTCTCTCTCTCACACACTTACACACACACACACACACACACACACACACACACACACAC
>JAJHUR010089429.1:11919-25201 GCA_027495735.1 Lutjanus campechanus
TTTTTTTTTTTTTTTTTCTCGCAATATTGTGACTGACTTATCATGGGAGGTCCAGACTTCTGCCATATGCCAAGCCTGCAGGTGCAGGAAACTGACAACTCTAAATACTGGGCACATTTGGGTCTATCACACGCCGCCTTTTGATACTCAACCCAAAAGTATTGACTTAAAAGGCTTGTTGCATGCGCTTGTTAAGTTTTTCAAGCATCCACGCAATTGAACAGGAGCCAATTTCTTTCCACCTGCCAAACGTCTGTGTCACCAAACAGCAGAACGGGTCAGGGGGTTTAGATTGTGGCATTTTGGATTCTTCTTTGCACCATGTTGTGCAAAAATGTCTAATTAATTTTGATAAATGCAAATAACTGTTCTGTTGTTTCTAGATTTACTGTAACTTGCAAGGTGGACTAAATCTGGAGTTGCATTGAAACTTTTTCCATCCAGCTGGCATGTTAAAAAAAAAAAAAAGTAAGAATTTACAACTGGGTGAGATGTTAATTTTTTCAGTGTGGTCCATAATTGTTCTCAAATCCAGATTGCTTACATCTTCCCTCACCGCTGGGCTGACACGCGAAGTGGAAGCTCTTCAAGTCAGTGTCTCAAAGAATACTGACAGAAATTATTTGAACCATATGATGCGAATGAAAAATTAATACATGTTTTTTTCGCTCTCCGTGCAGCTGTGCACGCTGATTAAAAACACTAACCGTGCTCTTTGAACGTTTTTAGGGCGATTAAAAACATGAAAGGGCTTTTCACTGGAATCTTAAGGTTGAATCTGAAACCCCATCTCTGAAGAAAAAAAAAAGTGGAGGCTGCAGAATGTAATAAACAGTAAAGGTTTGAAACAAGGCTACTCTGACAAATATTGTCTTTGGAGGGCAGCCAGATTCTTGTGCCGATGACTCTGTGCCAGAGGCAAAAACTCATCCAAAAGCCCAGAGTACTCTCAAGTGGGTCTGAGTGTTGTTATGGAGTTTGAGGCAAAAGAGAATAGGCCAATGGCTCCCTGTGAGATAAGCTATTATAATCCACTCAACACACAAACAGAAATCTGTGGTTCTTCAAAATGTGCACTGAACAGACACAGGACACATGAGGCTTTTGTTAAGTTTTGACTGGCTGTATGTGAGTAGTTACTTGTGTTACGGCGCACATGCAGGTAATCCTAGTTTAGCTCAAACTCATCAAGCTCGGCTTAGTCATTCATGTACTGTGTGCTGCCCCATTGTTGCACTATATCCTGGCCTTTGTGTACGCTTCAACTTTCACCAGAGGGGACTTTTTGGGTACTTTACATGTGTGTGTGTGTGTGTGTGTATGCGTGTGCCAGTGTGTCTGGTAGCTTTCATACCATGAATAGTTGCCTTTAGAAAGTTTGGGAAGTACCAGATGTTTATCAATGCGTGCATACATTTTTTGCATACTTTGAAGGTGTAAAAGTGTCATATTTGCATGTACTATAGGAAGTTCGGGGAGTACAAGTCTATCAGTGTATGCACACTTTTAATGAAAAAACCCCCCCCTGATATTTGCATATACTATAGGAAGTTCAGGAAGATTTTTATCAGCGTGTGCAAACTTTCTTACATACTTTAAATGCAAAGAAAAAAGCTGCTTAAAAATATTGCATCCTGCAGATAATTGTACATCAGTGACCTCTAAGACGACCGTTTAGATTCTAAAGCTTAAAAAAAATATCATCGAAGAAATTCGGAAATGATCAGGATACATTTATGTAATTTCATTTTTAAATGAATATGAATGAAATTAATAAAATGATCTATCTCTCACATTACATTACATGCATGTTAACTGTATTTTGTCTCCCCTTTTGTCTCCGTCTGCAACTTTGTGTATTTGCTGCTGACTGTCTTGGCATTGAAAAAGATTCTTAATCTCAATGGGACTCACCTGAGTAAATGAAGGTTTAATAATGTAATCATGTCGTGTCTGTAGCCTACGCTAAATATGTAGCTGCAGTAGGTTAACTCACCTTAGCGTTAAGACTGAAAGCACATGGAAGCAGCTAGCTTGGCTTTGTGGTTTAACTAGTTGTCATGAGCCTGGCTGTCTCTTTGTCAGGAGAAGTGACTTGTTGGAGTCTATCCAGATTGTACAAAACATGTTAATTAGTGAGTTTTAGAAGTGCTGGTTGTTACCCTCGGAACTAATCAATCTAGCTGTTTTCTCTGCTCTCTGTCTTTATGCTAAGCTAATCAGCTGCTGGCTGTAGCTTCATCTTTTATGTACAGACATGAGCATTACTGCAGTAGTAGATGTAGATGTAGATGTTTTTGGTACCATCTATAAAGCCATTATCTGGTGTTAATTTGTCAAAACTAAGCCTAATTTGGCTAAATTAAGTTAGCTTTGACAAGGAGTTAATGCTGCTTTCAAATGAGGTCGTGTTTAGCATGCTCATGAGAAGATTCCATGTGAACGCGCCCCTCTTCTGGTATTCATAACTTTATAGGTGGAAATCTGAAAGCTAGATAGCAGGCGAGTACTTAATGTTTGCGCTACTTTACGACTCGTCTGTGGGCTTCAGTCACAGTTGTCGTGGTTACTGTGGGGGTGTTTGATAGACCTGGCAACTCGAAACTTAATAATGAATCATTTGTCTAACCTTTGATTTTGTTCAAAGTAAGGGGAAGATCTAAAGATCTAACGACCAAAGTAAGTGCTCAGACGTTACAGACATTGACTGTCTTCACACACTATTAACCAGCATGAAAACATCCCGAGCATGCATCATGTGGCGTACTTTGTGGCAATGATGATGATAATATGTAAATACAACTGCAGTAGAAGATGGTTTTAATGCAACTTACCGAACCCCTCATAGTTTTGTGTGTGTGTGTGTGTGTGTGTGTGTGTGTGTGTAGTAGCTCCAGGCCTAGTCTGTCATCTTTCCCATGCCCCAATGTCGCACGAGCACACAGTCACGTCTCAGGCAAAGGTATTTCCTCTGTCCTTATTATCATTATTAATATTATTTCTTTTCATAGCGACCTGGTGAGGACCCTTGTGCTTGGCTGCATAGCTTGCATTTTTACACACAAGCTGTTTACACAGCTGCGTATCCTTCGGAGCCCCGTTCAGGCCGAGTTGGGTAGCGCAGATGTTTGGGTTCTGTCCGGTGCCATCTGGTAGCTCCCAGCAGAACTCAGCTGGACATGGATTTCACGGTTGAGGAGGAGGGCAGAAGGTAGATATGGTGTCAGAGAGATGGGGAGAGCACAGTGTGGGAAATGCCAGAAGAGGAGGAAGAGAAAGAACAGGAGAGAAAAAGGACAGAAGTGTGATGAGAAAGAGCAGAGAGTTGAGAAAATGAAAGGGGGCATTAGCTAAGAAGTGATGGAGGAGGGGGTTAAAGTGGTGAGAGAGGAGAAGAGGGATTTAGGTGTGTAAGGAGGCTGTAAGTGGATATAGGGCAGCAGAAGCAGATGCATGAAGGGAAGGAAAAGTGGTGGTGGGGGGGGAGACAGAGGGGTGGATGGTGGGAACTGAGCCTGTGAAACTGTGGGCACTGGGAAGCAGGAAACAGCAGGTCGAGGGGGACACAGTGCAAGTGTTACATTCAGTGTTCTGGTGAAAAAAACACATGTGCTGTAATGTTCATTTTCTCACTGACTTGAAAGATAACATGGCTCTCTGCATGGTGAGTAAGATTTATAACTCTCGCTTCATTGAAAGCACACACGCTATAACTTCCAGAACGCAAGAATCAAAAGCAGCGACAACTTCACTGGAACATCAAAAGTGCACTTTGAGATATGGGTTATTTATCAGTGGTGACACTCTATGATACATGCAATGTTCACATCAAATCCCAGCCTGTTCCTCTTTCACTGCAGTTTAAATCTGTAACAAATCTACAGCAGCCATGCCAGCAGCTCAGTGAGATTGTACCTAAATACAGTAGTGCTTTGAGATAAATGCTAAAATCAACATTCTAACTTACTGATGTCTTAACAAAATTTCATGGCAAACCATCTCCAACCGCCACCAATTGTTTAGATATGTCAGACCGAGCACACCAAGTATTTGGACTTGTCAGTGCCCCTATGCTTCAAACTATGACACTGTACGTAGCCCTCTAGGATCATGTCTGGATTTGTCTAGCATCATTTGATGTGTTGTTGAAGTCTTGTGATGTAGTATAAAGAATGCAGACTCAAGTTCATGACCTGTGCTTAAAGATGTTATAATCTGCGGGACTTTAATGGGCAAATTATCCTCAAAACGTACAGTACAGTACAATGTACAGTAACATTAGATAACTACTTTCCAGCTGTTGCTGCTGTCAGATTTTGCTCTCCATGCAGTTTGCAATGGAGCTGAGGCCAAATTAACCACCACATGCTCGTCTACATGCAGCCCGAGGAGCATGATTCAGCCTTTTGTTTGACAAACTGCAGTGGTTCTCAAGTTTTTCCTGGCATGCCCCACTTCAGAGGCCAGAAAAAGTTCACACCCCAGACTCCACAATTTTTTTTAAATCAATCATTAACAATAATTGAGGAGGCAATTAATAAAAAGGATCCAAGTTTAATTTAGTGAAATACAGGTCGGCATTATAGCATCAGCAAACTCTTGATTGTTTATTTTCCTCACATAAATCATGGGTGCATCCCAGAGTTTGAGAACCACTGACATAGTGTAACAGTTGTGAAAAATTTGATGACTTTCATTTTATTTCATTATTCAAACTCATTTAAATCACAAACACACCTGATCTCTTTTGCTTAGGGTTACCCTAACCAATTTCCAATAACTCTGACCAATCTGGTTTAGGAAAAAATGAACCTCAAATTGATCAAGTTACATTGAGTCACCAATATTTTAGAAAAAAACCCTTAATTTTTCAGTGATGTTATTTGTGCTTGGGTATAGCTGTGCAATGTACACGGGCTCATTTGGTGTTGGTGGTGCAATCAGAGTTGTTCTAAGATTTCACAGTATCACATTGTAACACACACACACACACACACACACACGCGCGCGCACACACACACACACACACACACACACAGGCTTTTCAAGCCTCTTGAACATTAAAAAAATATTCTTAACTGCTCTTGACTCATGAACTTTTACATCAGTGAGCACAAAACGTATGGGATATCGCCAGAAAACATCAGTGATCTGAGAAGTGTTCTTCACCATATTGAAGAGATTATACATTTTGATTGCAAACATATTCCCAGCAGGTTTCTGTTGAGTGAATTAGTCAGTCAATCAGCAAGGCTGTATACAGCTGTATCATGTTGAAAGAGGGTCAAAACTCTGAAACATCTGGACAATTACTGCTCTCCAGGCTTTTGAACAACAATCATGTCACTTTGGCACGGAGAGGTCTGTGCCATCTGACTTGTCATACTTGTCTGAGAGTTCCATCTGGACACAAAATTACAGAAAAACATGATTATGCTGCATACAGTGCTTAGACATAGTAATCAGTGCGGGACACCCTGATCTTGGCTTCAGTGCTTGAGATTTTCTGACAAAATCCAGCCGAAATAGTCCAAGCTTTCTGGTATCTTAAGTAGGAATATGATTGCATAAGACAGTTGGAAAGCTGAGTTCAGTTCAAGACAGTTGGAAAGCTAAGATCACACCAGGGGGGCAATCGCACCCTCTGTTCCCCCTCTTCAGTGCACCTGTGCAACCAGGCACAGAAGTTTAGTGAACCCTCAACAAACACCTCAGTTCTTCCCTCTTCTCAACTGATTATTTTTACATTCTCACTCATTTTGTGATAATCAAACCCATGCAGAGACCCCTCTCTGTAACAGCACATACCAACTTTGCCCTTGAACTTTTTGAAATTGGTTTGATTTCCTACCAGACGACAACTGGCCCACATGAGGAAATGACGGTTGCTGCGACGGACACGTTAAAAGTCTATATCGGCCCTGCTCCTTTTAAGAGTCCGTGTACTGTCTGCAAATCGTAGCCTTGGGCCACATCAGTCCCTCCCCCCTTGCTGCCTTTCCTGTCTGTGCCCCTGCCACTCTTTGATTCAGCTCAGCTGTAATAACAATAAATCAGGGGTTTACAGGTTGTTTAGGGTGGAGGGGAAAGAGGGAGGAGTGGAAGGAACGTGGGAGTACAACTTTATTTCATTTAACCTTTGCTGGTGGATCCCATTGAGATTAGCAGTCTCCTTTTAAAGGGAGTGTAAAAATAAACTACAATGCACTTGAGTAAATAAATTAGTTAAAGGACAATCATAAATCTGTCAAATGTAAAAATATACGTAAGGAAAAGTAGAGGTAAAGGAAGGACAAACCATTTCTGAATTTAATGACGCAGTCTGGAAGTAGGAGCGTCAGTGGGAAGTAGGAGATGTTCTCCTCCCAGACAAGGGTGCGGTTTTATTGGGGGAGAATGACACACTTAATAGAAGTTTATTCGGAAGGAACTTCTTTAAGGGATGTTCAAGGAAAAGTCCCATTTTTACAGCCCAGTAGGAAAAAATGACCATAATATAACCTGCAGGGTGTTGAAAGGGTTGATGATTGATACCAGTGACTCAGCTATATAAAAGTTGTGTTCCAGGTTCCTTTGCCTTTCATGATTCTGATCCCCATCACCCCAACTGGATGAGCCCATTTCCTACTTCCAGATACACCTGGACCTAAAAATATGAGAGACCAGAGAACAGGTGGTTCTGGTCAAGCTGGCTGAATTGCCAGAATGTGCACTTTCACTTCGCGTGGCTTTGTACACTTGGGCAGCCATTAAACCTCAGATGCAGATGCAGAGGTGGAACAGCATGAGCTGTTGCCCAACCATGCTGCATGTGAGAACCCATCCACCGGGGCAGATTTTAATGCCAGCTCATTGGTAAAGTGAAACAGAGGTCTCATTACAGAAACTTTCTAAGTCTGAAATCCTATCTTATGTCAGTTTAGGAAGACAGTCAGGACCTTTGATATCACAGAAACATTTGGATTGTGGAGAAAAATCCCATCTTACCTTGGGACAAGAGTTTAGCTACTACTGGAGGTGTGGACTTCAGTCACAAGACTTGGACTTGAGTCAGACTCGAGTCACAAATCTGATGACTTTAGACTCAAAAAAGACTTGGGACCAGTGGTCACACAGATCACAAATGCATTTTGTTTTCTTTGCTCAGGGTGACTTCCAGACTGAGGGTGCAGATCTATCTTTAACATCACATCCTCACACAGGTTTCTAATTAAGGATACAGGCAGTCTCATGTACATCCTAACACACGTATGACGCATGACAGGATGAGCACTGATTGAAAAAGCAAGTTCACAGTTCTAGTTAGGATTTCTTAAGACAAGATTATTTTAGGATAAGATGGGTCTGAGACAGAATAGGACACAGCTTAGGAAGACAGGTTTAGATCGATAGATTTTCCTATTTTTGAAACTTAAGTTAAAATTGGGCAAGCAGTTGCAAAAAATTGTGTAATGAGGCCCCAGAATCAGAACTTCTGGATGCATATGCCATATAGTGGTCCACTTCATGGGCATAGGTGTAAATACTAGGGATATGGAGGGCCTTGACAGAGCATACTGCCTTCTAAGTCCACTTCTACAGGCGACTGAGGGACGCATAGCACTGCATTCATCTCCATCAGACTGATTTGTTGAGCCATATAACTTTTTGGGAAACTTTTAAAGGCCCTGCAGTTCCCCAAGGTGTCCTCAGGTACACTATGCTTGCTGATGAGGCTTCAGACTGCTCAGGCTAAATGTGAGCTGGGACGTATATGTCACTGGATTGCTCAAATTAACAAGAATAATAAAGCCACACTTAGTCCCA
Organism: Lutjanus campechanus; assembly: GCA_027495735.1. Lineage (NCBI taxonomy): Eukaryota > Metazoa > Chordata > Actinopteri > Lutjaniformes > Lutjanidae > Lutjanus > Lutjanus campechanus. The sequence goes on from JAJHUR010089429.1 coordinate 19,726, forward strand.
CTTTTAAGTGCATTCAAGGTAACACCAGAGTCAAGGAAATGTCAAACCTACAGTCTGTAGACACCCAAGAGGTCTAATCAGCCAACGTGGCGTAAGTGTACCACAGGTGTGCACGGTATGTACTTATGCTTGATATGGATGTATGATTTCATTATCACAAGGTCACATAAGGTAAAGACAAACAAATCCAGACCGTGTGTCATTCTGTATGTGTGTGAGATTGTTGTGTAAGCAAATGTGTCTGTATCAAGTGTTTATTTTGCAGTTATTGATTACCGAAGATGTAACGGTTTCCAGACTCAGCTTGAAATATGTATTTCTTTCAACATGCACATTAACAACAAGCTTTTAAGAGAAAGTACAAGTAATTAAGACCATTTTTATGTACTATAGATATCCTCTGCAGTGTTTATTGGGCGTCCACTAGGGGGCAGTGTTTTCAAGTCTTTGCCTGGTGCATAGTCTCTCAGGTCAAGTGAACTTCAAATTTGAAGAAAAGTGACACATTTACTCCAAAACACTCATAAACTTAAAGACTCATAAATAGCTATTTTTATGGATTTGTACCCATGATGAGGATTGAACTGATGTATTTTTGGGGTTGTTTTTTGCATTTGAAGGAAGTTTTTTTTGTAGCTTTCTGCCATCAGATCTGGCCTGCTTGTATTTAACTCACTGGAATCAGTGTGCAAAGATTGCATCGAACCGTGAAGAAGAGGAGACATGTGCGTCAACACGTGTTGTCTCTGCATACAGGAGCCCTGAACTGAACCTAACCTTAGTCATTGTGCAGCACTGAATTTAAATGGGCCACCCCTCCTGTAAGTGTGTGTGTGTGTGTGTGTGTGTGTGTGTGTGTGTGTGTGTGTGCGCGTGCAGAACTGGAGTAACCTTTGGGTGGGACACTCCTTGGAAATGTGTTGCTGAGAATCTCCAGGTAATTCATATCTGCTATATATGTAACTTATATCACTTCTACATGTCAATGCGTGTTAAAAAGACAGTCCATAACTTTGAGCTTGGATCTGTTTTTCATGTCACAACAGAAAAATTGCAGGATCAAAACATCTCTCTTTCTCTCTGTCTTGCCACAGACAGTTAAATTTTTACTCCTTCTCTTCTCACAGAATCCCAAAACAATTCACCTCATAAAATCCAGACTCGGTTTGCCATATGTGAAAATGTATGGCTCCCACGGGTGCCCTGAAGGAAAATTACTGGCCGCGAGACAGCGATAGAAGATCCTTGTTTTCTCGCTTTCCTCTATGGTTAAAAAAAAAAAAAAGAAAGAAAGAAAAAAAAGAGAATGTCCATGTACTCAGTGGGACTGGATGTAGTTTTGATGTGGCTGGGTGGTGCTAGTCAGGCCTTGTTATCCACAGTATCCTTCAGTCGGTAAACCTGTCAGAAGCGGGGGGGAAGCACATCAGATCAGGCTGTTCCTGCCAATCCTGACTACATCTCTATAAGGAAATTGGAGACTGGGAAGTGGTTTCTTGGGAAAAGAGGAGACAAACACCATTTGTCCCATCCATTTGTCAATATTTCCTCACGTTTTGTTGGCTTTTCTTAAACTGAGACCTCAGAATCATGTTACTGGTTTGATCAAGTATAAAGCCTCTGTGGAAATAAACACCCATCAGTTTGTTCTTTAGATATTGGGTGGAGGAAGTATTGCAAGCACTGTATGACAGAGGACGTTAAGTATCTTAATCTCTTTTGTAAACATTGCTGCAGTGGCTGCATGCCAATTAGCAGCACTTGTTGAGACCTATATACATACATGCATAATATGTTTGTCACAGACCTGTTTGTTCATTTTTAATTTTTGACTCTGGCGACTTATGACTCTGCTGCATTATGGGATAATATTTAGCTCTGTTAGCTGTCAGAAGCTCACACACTCTTCTGGTTGTCGGGCATCTGTTATACCTCATGCTGGTAATTAGCACTCAGTCCTTATATGAATCACCTGTGTAGTAATTAGGTTCCTTCAGAGCCACAGCTGCAGGCTCCACACATTAAAGGAATAGTTCACCCAAAAATGAAAAGTCAGTCATTATCTACTCACTCTCATGCTGATTGAAGGTCAGGCTTAGTTTTTTAGTCCATAAAACACTGTTGCAGAATCTCCCAAACAGTTTTAGTGAATGGTGACCAGTTTTTACCCCCATAGTGCTTATCTGGTGTAATCCAAGTCTCTATGGATAAATACCGTATACAACCCTATAAAATAATCCAAACTATCCCTTTAAGAAAGTTTTTTGAAAATTTGAGGAGGGACATAAAGTGAAAAACAAAGTGTTAGAATGACTATTGATTCTGTATTCTAGTTGTTTGCTTGTTGCTTTACTGTTGTGCTCTCCGCCATCAGTCTGTCATTCAGCCCGAGGCCGCCTCACATCAATAACTCTTTTTGTCCTCTTACTCTGAATCATTTCAGTCAGTTATAGATGGAAGTGAATATAGGGTCACTTCTCCTCAGGACAGTGAGTTCATACAATTTCACAGTTTGTTGTAATGTTGTTTTTATACAGAGTGGAACCATACTGTAACTAACAGTCTGTGCAACACTGGGAGAAAGCCTTCCTCTCTTCATCACGACCAGAGACCAGAAGTGAAGGGTGCTCCGTTTTATTGCTGTTATAAGTGTTTATTTAACCCTAAAACTTGACAGAAGACATTAGCTGGTTTTCACAACAGTGTAATGGCGAAAAATCTAAATCTCAACAAAGAAGCTTAGGAAATAAATAATGTAATGAGTGCTTTGAGGCTGAATTTTATGTTGTGTTTTATGCATACACATTTGCATGTATCCTGTACATTGCATAAAAGCACAGACATAATAGTGATAAGAGTTTTGTCCTCTCTGGAGTCAAATTAAACCTCCAACTCAGCAGTCGGAGGTGGCGGGTGTAGATTGCACACTGGGATGTTTGAGCAGTGTGACTCATACGACACTGGCCGCTTTGTCGTTACCAGTGACAGAGATAATGTCAGTGCTTCATGTACTACAACTAAATTATTGGATGATATGGGCTCTACTGGCAGATATTCATGTTGTACATATTTGTTTTATTTTTTCTCAATAAAAGCCGTTAACTGTATTTGATGTGTTGGTTCACCTTTAGTTATGTATTTTATCCAAGATGTGTACACATTAATGTGAGCCTGAGCTAATGTCACACACTGTAGACCTTTTTCACAGCAGCCATATTGATATAAAATAGTAGGGTAAAGACAGGTGCTGGATATCAATTAAGGTCCTGTTCAGTTTAATCTAGCAGTCTTTCCAGTGAGCCAACATTCACAATAGCAGCACCCTGACTCTGTTTGATCTGATTGGAATGGAGCTGTAATTCACCCGGTCAGACTATCTAACTAGCCTGCTATTCTACACCAATCGTTAGCTACAGTAGCTATTTCCATTTGATGGCTAACTTCAGCAAAACACTAGCTAGCTAATTAACTAGCTGGTAAGCTGGTGTTTTGGTGCATTAATTAAAGATGCGATCATATATATGTTGCTTTTACAGCTTTTTCACCATCTCCAAAATTTGGTGTTATTTTCAATGTAGACGAGCCTATGACATATTGTAGAGCACGACACAGGGAAGGAGAATTTTGACTCGGGTTCTGCTGGGTACCAACCTTGCTCGACATTGTTGGACCGCAGAGCAGAAAGAGGCGGGACTTAAGAAGAGTCAATTCGTATCATTGGGAGCTTCTGTGTTTACCCTACTATTTAATGTTAAAACGGCTGCCATAAAAGATCTATTCTCTCTTTCTCTCCTGTTTTTTTTGTCCTGTAACAGTACATTAAATGAGTAAAAAATATGTTTTGAATGCAAAATGTAACCACATCTGTTAACTGTCAGCTGTGCACCGTGGAGTATATATATGTTAATTATAGACATTCTCTTTAAACTGCATAAGGGACTTAATGGCAACTTAAGTATTTTTGTTGTCATTATTGCTTTTATGGTCAGCTCATTTGCAAACAATGTCTTCACACCACAGCTGCGAGTCTCAGGCCTCGATCTGGTTCTCTAGTGGAAAATGTGAATGTTCACAATGATGGGAAACTTTTACTACACCAACATGTAAACTTTGAAGAAACTAATTGTGTGTCATTATGCCCGCTACATTGCTCTGTTACTCCTCTGTGTTTATTTAACTGAAATCAAACCCTTGAAGCTCAACTCTAATTGTGTGGTTGGTTTATTTTATTTGTATAAAACACCGCTATGTTCCTTCAAGCTTTGGATTAAGTTCTCCGATATATCCCAATGCACCACTTTGTGCATGGACTACTTGCACCACTCTGTGCAAAACATTTGGATGGCAAAGTAGTATTTTTTTTTTCTCCCGCCGTAAAATCCTGGTTTAACATTTGATCTGAGTGGTACACACTTGGAAATAAGGGTTCCTAAAGGGTTCTTCCTGAAGAGCTCTTAAGACTATGGGTTCCATTAAGAACCCATATCATCCAAATAACTTTTAGGAAGTGTTTCCTCAATTTAAATGATGGTAATTGTAACATAGATTTTTCTATGTGAAACCCTTTAAATATAAAAGGGCTCTCTCAGTAGAACACCCAGGAAACCCTTGGAATATAAAGAGGTTCTTGGTAGAGCCCCCAGTCAGAGTTCTACATGAAACTTTTCAAACATAAAAAGGTTCTGGGAGAACCCCAGGGATGGGTTCAACATGAAACCCTTGGAATATAAAAGGGTTCTTTTAAAGGGGTCCAAGTGGAACCATTATAAAAAGGTTTTACCAGGAACTAAAAAGGGTTTTCCTGTGGGGACAGGACAAAGAACCCAAAATGGTTCTAGTAAGCACTTTTATTTCAAAGAGTGTAATACGTGCTGCCACATTCATGTTTATAATGTAGGTTAGTCCATATTACTTTTGAACATCTGCCAAACGCTTCAAGTTCAACCGGCTTGTTGTGACCAGGCAGGACCATGAAAATTAAATGGTCCGTGTATCAACAAGTCGACCACAAGCATGCAGGCCTACACAGATACACACACACATCACCTGTATCTGGTTTCCATCTCGCAGGGACTGATATAATGGCAGCGGAGGCGCTCGGCGCTGCAGTTGGGATGAGTGCTGAAAGACAGAGCTGTCTCTTTTTATCTGACTAAGAGAGGGGCGATGTGGCAAACCTGGGTTTCATAAGCGGGCCCACTCTCTGACTCAGACCGTTAGTGTGTGGTAAGGCTGCACGTCTGTTGGGAAGAGACAGAGAAAGAGGAGGAGAAGCTCGAAGTGATTCTGCGGTATGACCAGCGAGTGGAGCGTGGAAGAACCCAGTGACCTCGGCGTCCTCCTCCTCCTTCTTCTTCTTCTGTTCACGCTCCTGCTATTTCTTTCACCACACGTCTATCATGTACCCACTTTTAATAATAGGCCAGAGCAATGTGAGTCATGTGTACTGGCAAGCATGCAGGATGCGTGTGTGTGT
>JAJHUR010089431.1:0-21927 GCA_027495735.1 Lutjanus campechanus
TGTTTGTTTGGTTCAAACCTCAGTAAATATCACATCATCACCGTTTAATACTTTTTCAGTTTTGAGTCCAACTCAAACTCAAAGTTTTACCAACTACTGATCTTTTATTAAGATAATTTAATTCTTCTTTAGATACATTTAAAACATTGAGTAAATTCATTGAAGTGAAAGTAAAAGTTAAACTTTTAATATTTTAATTAAAATTATTTAATTATTCAGGCACACAAATCAGGTTCACAGCTTACTGTGACCATTTAAAAAAGATTTGTTTCTACATTTCTAAGATTCAAATTTATCTAAAGAAGAAAAGTAAATTATCTCAACAAAAGAATCAGTAGCTGGTAAAACTTTGATTCATTATATTTTCACCAGAACACAAATTAATGGCAGATTTATTTGATGTGTTGTAGACAGAGTATATTATATTTCTACTCTTCTGTTCACTTGGTGAATGAAAATGAATATTCAGTAATATTCCTGTTTGCATGCAGACTCAGATTAACGAACACAGCCTCCATCCTTCCTGTTGATATCAGAGTTTCACCGTGTTTAAACAGTAGCTGTGTTTCTCTGCAAACTGTTGGCTGATCATAAAAATATACATATATTTATATATGTGTTCATGTGGACGGTGGTCAGAGCTCTGCAGGTTTGATGGTGGTGCTGAAGGAGGAGAAGTGATTTCAGAGGTGCATTCTGCTCCTCTTCCTCCTCTTCCTCCTGTAATTGATTGTCGGCTGGTGTAATGAGGTGACAGCTTACAGCAGCAGACTCCGTCTCTCTCATTATCTTCTCCTCCTGTTTAAGAGCCACAGAAGGAGAGGAAGAGGAAGGAGCTCTGGCTGTACGCTCAGCTTCATCATTTATCATGTTTTGATCAGTTTTCAGTCAGGAGGTGAGAGATCCTCCTCACTCCTTCACCTCACTCCTCCTCCTTCCTGCTGTCATCATGGTGGACTCTGTGTGGATGAAGAAGAGTCTGATTTATGAATCATTTGGCTCTTAAAACTCTTCATTGTCCTGCTTCGTTGTCCTCAGACTGAAACCTTTTCAGTTGTTTAGACAGACGTGAAGTAAACTACAGGTGAGACGTACCTGCAGACCTCAGTGGAGCCTCAGATATGATTTCAGACATTAGAGAGTTAAACTCGTCCTCTGAGAATCTGTGACTTGTCAGCAACTATTCTGATAATCACTTACTCGGTTTGAGTCATTTTTTAAAATAAAGAGTAAAAATTCTGACTTCAGCTTCTTAAATGTGAATATTTTCTTTTCTCCTCTCTGACAGTAAACTGAATATTAACTGAAATTTGTTGACGTCGTCTTGGACCATTTTACCATTTTAAACAATTATTAATCACTTAATCAAAACATTAATCGACTGATTCATGGAGAACAATCAGTTGCAGCCTTGTACAGTATTTTTATTGAAAACGATGGTGAACACACACACGTGTTAATGTCTGCTTTTTGTGCGTGTTGTTATCAGAATGTGTGCACAAGGGTGTGTATTCATACCAGTGTGTGTGTGTGCGTGCGTGCGTGCGTGCGTGCGTGCGTGCGTGTGTGTGTGTGTGTGCGCGTGGTCTGAGCAGCTCATGGCATGTGTGTTTTGTGTGTATTCTTTTTGTGTGTGTGTATAGTGTGTGTAAGAGGCTCTGGTCTTGTCTCCAGCTGATTGTGTGTGTGTGTGTGTGTATATAGTGTGTATTGTGTACAGTGTGTGTTGTTGTGTCTCCAGCTGTGTGTGTTTGAATTCAATCCGTATCGATCGATCGTCTCTGAAGGACTCAGATCATCTGAATGGAGCTCCATATTATTCTGTTCACTGCCATAAAGGGCATTAGAGCCTCAGAGCAGCAGATCAGCTTTCAGTCGATACACACACACACACACACTGAGCCCACCCCTCCTCCTCCTCCTCCTCCTCCTCCTCCTCCTCTACGCTCACTGTGTCTCTTTAAAGGGTCACTTCACACAAATCATAAAAACCAGTGGAATCTGTCGACACAGAGCTCAGGGTTTTATTTCAGACACAATGGAAGCAACATGTCAAACATTTAACACCAACAATTTGAGTGAAATGACCCTTTAAGTCAAATCTTATCCAGTGAAGTCCCGCCTCGCTGAGCGCTTTTATTTATGACTGACTGATTCACATGGAGAAATATATTTAATGGGTTTTCTGATTCAGTTAAAAGAATTTAAAGGATTAAAAAACACACTTGAATAAATCTAAATATTTAAGTTAAGATAATAGATGGATTGAATAGATTGAAATATTTAAAGGCTTTTTATGTGTTTTTGAGTGGATTAAAGGTTCAGTTATTCTGTTGGTTTGTTGTTGATCAGTATTGATCAGTGTTGATCAGTGTTGATCAGTATTGATCAGTGTTGATCAGTGACGTCCTCACAGTCCAAAGATATTCAGCTGATTGAAGTTTAAAAAACTGATATCAGAGAATTAAACAGTTTTTCTTAAAAACTGACTTCAAATGATCGATCGATTACAAAAGTAGTTGTGATAGAATAAATAAAATATTTACTCTAACATAAATAAATAAATATAGAAATTAAATACACTTAATTTTTGCAGTTCAGCTGCAAAGTGTTGGTTTAATTAATGGATGATAATAAAGAAAAATGGGGATTTCAGTGGCTCATCTCACTGTCAGGAAACCACCGAGACAAATGCTACTACGCCCTCTCACGCTCAACCAAACTCCACTGACAAAATCAATAATTTTATCTCCCAGAACTCAGGAGCTGTTGTTCTGCTGCTGCCTCCGTCTGTTAGTCTGTTTCTGTTATTGTGAGACTTCAGTGTTTTAAAAGGTTCGTTCAGATTCACTGAAGTAACACAAAAACACAAACAGACTCACAGACGGAGGCAGCAGCAGAACAACAGCTCCTGAGTTCTGAGAGATAAAATGACTGATTTCACCTCTGGAGTCTGGTTGGTTTAGAGACAGAGAGAGTTATATTTGTCTTATTTAGCCACAGTTTCCATCAGAAAACTCTGTCTGACAGCAAAGTGGTGAAAATATTGTAAATATAGTTTACACTTAAATGTTGGTGTCTTATCCTACCGATCACTTTAAGGGGTTTTTACCCTGAAAGACTTTAAACTGACCAGATAATCCATTAAAAGTGATTTAATGTCCAGGTTAAATGGAGCCTGTGTGATTTGTTTTTAGATTTAAAAAGATTTGAAAAGCCTCTCTTTAAAAATACCTTAACTACAAAATAATTACTGGGTAAATGAAGGTGATTTTAAGGTAGAATTTAAGGGATTGTTAGAAATAAGTGTAAGACTGCCGTGAGGCTGCACAGAGAGTGAAACCTGGCCGAGTTCCCGCTGTGTGTTTTTAAAGATATTGTTACTGTCTTATTAAGGTGGAAATCGATGCCGACCTCACAGAGCCCCCATTAATATCTCCCGCCCCCCTCCTCGTGCACTCCCAGCATGCCTTGCTGAGGCGGTGGAGGAGGAGGAGGAGGAGTGGATGGGGTGTGGGTATTGTGCCGAGGTTATCCCCTGGTTAATGTGACATGTCTGTCTGCGACCTTGCCGCTTGTTAACTGCCCGGATTATTATTGTGATAATGTGGCAATTAAAAAGGAAGCGCTCCATCAGGACGGGAGGGGGGGCTTATGGTCCGAGAGATGGATGTGTGCAGATTACAAGGCAGTGGGAAATGCATTAAGGTGGCAATCCATTCTGCCCCCCCCCACAGCCCCCCACTGTCCTCCTGCAAAGCTGCGGGTTATTACCGCCCGTCCTCATTGATATCCGTTCCCAATCAATACTCCTCCGCTGCCGTAAAAATCGGCGTAAATCAAACACGCGGCGGGCGAGAGAGATCGGACGTGCGGGAGGAAAAATCAAAAGGCGGTTCCTAATGAGACGCCATAAGTCTGCAGGAAGTGTCGACTGTCTTTATCAAGACGCCGCCGCCGCCGCCGCAGCGGAATGATAATTTCATCAGAGCTGAGAGACGAGAGACAATCTGTGAGCTGACACCCGGAGAACAACAAAGACAGAGAGGAAATACTGAAAATATTTTATATATCATAAACCTACATAACGTCTTATTAACGTCACTCATGTTATAGACATGTTATAGATTTATGTTCAATAAAACTTTAAATTCCTTTATGGTTCAAACACAAAAATCACTTGTTGTGTTTTATTATAAATCTCATTAAAATGTCAAATCCAGTTTCATTTCCCCTCCTGACATCGACAGTAAATCTACAATCAATAACCAGGTCATAAGTGCTTCATAACAGATTATAACACGATAAAATGCAGAAGACATAAGCAGATAATGTCATATATGTCAGTTTATATGTCACTTGTTGACATTATTTGTGAACCCTGACTCTGCATTAAAACAGTTTACATAATGACACTTAATAACAACAGTCATAAACATTCATATAGATTTCCTCATTTTCATGTCAGGTGTTATGTCAGTCTTGTGAACACCTATTCAAATAGAGTGTAACATCATACCTTTGCTTTAACTCCTCCATGTAAACATCAAACAAGTGCTTTATAACAGATTATAACACACTATGATGCAGATATAAATACATACGCAAAAGTGTTTATTAATGTGTTTGTCAACGACTGTAACATCTATTAATGTTTAATAAATGATTTATACTGCAGGGGAACAGGTGACACTTTATTTAAAGGGATGTGCGTAAGACTGACATAATCATGACATGACACCTGCGTGTGTTTTATGAATGTTTATGACTGTTCTTATTAAGTGTCATTTTGAATGCAAAGTTGACATTGTCATTATAAATGACACTTAAAGAAAGCAGTCATAAGCATTCATAAAGATTCCTTCATGCTCATGACAGGTGTCATGTCAGTCTTATGAACTCGTATAACATGACTGTAACCACTGTTGATGATATATGATTACACAGATCCTTACAGTCTGTTATAAACACATATAAACGTGTTCAAACGTGTTGAACTTAAAGCTTCACTCAGTAAACATGTAAACACAAGAACGTACTTTGTACAGCAGCTGCTGAGAAATACGTCATATTTTTATTTAATAAAAGTGTAAACACGTCTTAATAAAAAGTAAAAGCAGTTTATTAAACAAAGTTTTCGTCTTGTGTTATGAGACAGAAACTTGTGTGTTGATGAAACGTTTCCTGATGTAAAATAAGTCTGAGCCGACTTCACTCACCTTCTCTCTGATCCTGGATCAGCGTGTGAGTCGATGGATTCTGTGTAATCAGATTACTCTGCAGCAGACTGAGACTAACCTGCTCCGTCTGTGTGTCGTCTTCTTGTTTTTTCTCTGCAGATTCTTCCTCAAGTTCTTCCTCAAGTGCAATCAGAACTGTTTGAAAAATGCAGGAAACCCCAGAGACATGAGGAGGTTCCAGGTAAGAGACTCACCTGAGGTTCACCTGGGGAACCGGAGACATGATGTTCTCCACATGAAGCTGCTGTTCAGACTGATTCAGACTGTGAATGTAACCCAGAGGTGTGTGTGTGTGTGTGTGTGTGCAGGTGGTGGTCTCCACTACAGTCAACGTGGACGGTCACGTGCTGGCGGTGTCAGACAACATGTTCGTCCACAACAACTCCAAACATGGCCGCCGCGCCCGACGCCTGGACCCCTCTGAAGGTTAGACGTTGTTCAGAGAATATAAAGTAATAAAATAATAAAAGATCAGCTGGAAACTGATATTAGGTAATAATTATAAACTATAAATAAAAAAAACACAAATAAAACTTGAATTAAGAAAAATGATCAGATATGTTTTAAATTCTGCCTCTAATATATACATGAGACACTGGAGAATCATTGATTCTACTTGAAACTGAAAGCTCATTTTAATCCATTTTCAGTGTAACGTTTAAATTGTGACGCCCCATGTTACATCACATGTTTCATCGCTCTGATTGGTCGTAGCTCCATCCAGTCCGGAGGCACTTTGGCCTGCGTGTGCCGATAATGAGCCTTGGAGATGGAAAATGAACTGAGATTTGTCGGGTGATGCCAGGCTGTAAAACTTCCATAAAGTTTCTGGACTTCTTAGAGACTCATTAAAACCAGAACGATCCAAATCTGAGCAGCAGAGGTGGAGATGTCCTGATTCTTAGTCCTAAAACACTGAATCCTACATTTCCCATGATGCATCTGGATAGTGTCTTTTATTCAAGCTTCCCTGCCTGATAAACAGTCACGTCTTTTAAACACCACACCTGCAGTTTGTAACCACAGAGGACATAATCCAGCTGTTTCCTCCAGCTGAGGACGAGTCAACATGATGAGTTTTATGTGTAAAATCAGCGGACTGTCCCTTTAAAGACAGTGTGACAGTTTACTGACAGAATAAAAACAAAAACTGACAAATATTTAATGTGACAAAAGTGAAAAAGCAGCGACAGAGTGAAACAGGGACAGCAGGTTCTGTGTGAACCCCTCCAGCTGTTGGCAGGTCCTCCGTCCCCTCCGTCCTGCCCCGTGTTCCTGTTGGACGTCCCGCTCCGCCGGGAGGGCGACGGCGAACAAACGCTCCGTTCTTCCAGCGTTCCGCAGCGACCAAATAAAATGCATCATTCGCGTATAAACTTCACACGATGAAACTCGAGTCTGAGAGCTGGAGCTGAGCGGTAACATTTCCTCTGAAGTTGTAAACTTTAATACCTCTCTGCCCTGTCCCCGCTCCAATAAAACCCTCCTGCCCCGCTGTGGAGCGATGACATAAGTCCCTCGTTTGATTCGACCTGCGTCGAGTGCCAGGCGGGTGGGGCTTAATCGCACCAGTACAGTACCAGGGTTTTCAGAGAGGATGTGGCTCTCAGGAAGGTGGACTAAATCAGCTAAACTCTGAGCTAAACCTCCCAGCAGTCATTGTTCTGTCCTGTTTGGAAAGCCCCGCCCATCTGGCACCTACAGGGAAGTAAAACAAACTCACAGTATATTTGGTAAAACTATCTGACACAAATCAAGCATGAACAGATCGATGTATCTCCCGTCTAACCTACTTTTTAAAATACCTTTGTCTGCAGTTTTCTTCTCAAATAGCTTTTAAATCTACATTGTTTTTCTTTGTCCAACTTGGAACACCGGGCGGGTGGAGTTTGTGATATAAAGGCATTAGATATACTTGGATGTGACATCAGTCACTGGAAAGTGAAACTAAACAGACTCTCAGATATATCTTGTGTCGATGTAAAACTCTCCACACTTATTGTGTCATGATTTTGGTAAACTCCACCTGTCTGGCACACCCAGAGATATAAAACAAACCATGCCAGTCTGATATCAACAGGCCAGTGTGTCTCATCCACCAAACCAACTCACTGTACAGTTTCTCTTCAACTCAGTTACAAGTTTGAGGTGTTTCCAGGAGAGATGGCGTAACTGTTTCGTTTGTTTCAACCTCCTTGGAGTGCCAGATGGGTGGAGCTTAACCATACAAATACACGGGTTTCCAGACAGCATCAGAAACGATGTGGCTTACAAGAACATGGACTAAATCAACTCATCTAAATCTCCCACCATTCATTGTTTTGTCCTGTGTGTAAAGCCCCACCCATCTGGCACCTACAGGAGAGTAAAACAAACTGACAATATTTTTACTAGAATTATTTGACAGCAATTAAGCATGAACAGATCAATAAATCTCATCTCTCTGATGCTCCGGGCCAGCTTTGTCTGCAGCTCCCCCCTCAAATCTCTTTAAAGTTTGAGGATTATACAAAAGTCTTTGTTTGTTTTGTCCAACTTTGAACACCAGATGGGTGGAGTTTATAAAAGAAAGGCAGTAGATAGTCGGAATGTGATGTCAGTAACTGAAAAGTGAAACAAAACTGACTTTCCGATATACTGTGTCCGTCTAAAACTCTCCACACTTATCCTGTGGTGCTTTTTGGCTAAACTCCACCTGTCTGGCATGTTCAGAGAGTTAAAACAAACCACCATCCCAAATACAAAGCTGATATCAACAGGCTAGTGTTTTTCATCCATCAAACCAGCTATCTGTACAGTTGACTCAGTTAAAAGTTTGAGGTGTTTCAGGAGAGATAACTGATTTGTTTGTTTTAACCGACTTGGAGCGCCAGACGGGTGGGACTTAGCGGGATATTTGAAACTCTCAGGTAAAACTGAAAGTCACAGAAAAGAAAACTAGATTCCTGTTTGCTTTCATAAACCTTTGCCCAAACTTCAGAGCAATCCTCCTTTATCCTGTGAGGTAAACCCCACCCGTCTGGGACATACGAGATAACAAAACAAGCCCTGTCTTCCCACTTTCACATCCCAAACTTCTGCAGTTTCCCTCAGCTTGTTTTCCAGGAGAGATACTGAAACTTGTCCGCTTGTTTTAACCAACATGGAACACCAGATGGGTGGGATCACTAAATCAGAGCATCTGATAAAATCTTTGTGACGAAAAACTCAAATAAATTAACTTTCACTTCTGGACACTTTTGTCTGAACTTCCAGACATTTGTCACGTCTGTAAGCTGAACCCTTCCCGCCCCTCTGGGACTTCAAACAGAGTTAAACAAACTCACACTCTGTTTAGTGTCACTTCTCAAACCAACTCCCCAGTTTCCCCAAACTCACTTTAAAGTTTGAGGTTTTTCCAGGAGAGATGCAGCAATTTGTTCGCTTGTTTTAAGCAGCTGGGAACACCAGATGGGTGGAGCTTACATTATCAGGGCATCAGAAAGTATCAGTCAAAACTTTGAGTCACAGAAAAGTAGACTAAACTGACATTCATATAGTTCTGTCTTCTTGACATTCATAATTTAGTCTTATGAGGTAAACCCCGCCCATCTGGGACATACAACAAAGTGAAACAAAGCCTACAACAATTTGCCACCAGTCAGACTTCAAAAAGCCGTTTTCTTTGACCTCCCAAACGTCTACCTCTGCAGTTTCCCTCGACTTGTTTTAAAGTTTTGAGGCTTTTCCAGGAGCAGATGATGTAACTGTCTCGTTTGGTTTAACCTACTTGCAGCACCAGGCGGGTGGTGTTTATCACACCGGGGGCGTTTCAGACAGGATGAGGTTGTTGATCAAAGAAAAAAGCGGAGTAAGCTGACCTCGTGTGATTGCTTTAAAACGTTTTTCACTCTTACTGCTGTTTGTGTGGTAAACCCCACCTGTCTGGCACGTCCAAGGGGATAAAACAAACGCTATATGACACCGATATGTCAAGCTGTTCCTCACCTGCGTTCTCACCTCGAGACTCTGAGGAAACTCATCAAATCAGCACTTAAACATTCATGTACAGAAGCGTGTGGGCTCTGAGGGTGCGTGGCGTACTGTACGGTGTCCTGCAGGGGCCAAAAGGGGCCCGTTGTTTACCAGACGGTCGTGTATCTGAGCCCGCAGAGGTACGCTCGGGGCCTTTCATCTCATCCAGACTGGGATGTTTTCAGAGCCGATAAAAAGCCCCAACATCTGCTCCCGCCTTTGTCACCAGCCCTCAAACCCCCCCGTCTCCGCGATAAAACTTTCCACCGCCTGCTCCTCGCCTTTGTGCTCTATTCATTTGATTGGAAAGTCCCCCACCACCACCTCCACCTCCACCACCACCCCCCCTCAGACCCATCGCTCTGTTTGTTTACTGCTGTGACAAAAGAGGGAAATTAATAAGGAGATGACAATCGACTCCTCGGAGCGGGAGAAGCCTCGACCCTCTGCTGCTGCTGCTGCTGCTGTTGAAGGGTTCGGGGTTTTCTTTTCTTTCATCTGGAAACTCTGAGCGACTTTCAAAAGTTGATTCTTCAACCAGAGGCGGCAACAAGGACCCTGAAGTTGCTTCAAGACGAAACAAAGTCCAACATTTAGCTCCCTTTCAACTTTTGGCAAAGTCTTTCAACTTCCATCAAAATAGTAGGACCTGAAAAGCATCAAGCAAACTCTCAAGTTTCAGACATAACTCCACACACTTCACATCTTTGTTGCCTTCTATTAAACTTTAAACTCCACCTGTCTGGCAGGTTCAGAGAGTGAAAACAAACCATCCCAAATATGAAGCTGACATCAACAAGCCGGTGTTTCTCAACCACCAAACCAGCTAACAGTACAGTTTCCTCAGACTCAGTTAAAGGTTTGAGGCGTTTCCAGGAGAGATGATGTAACTGGTTCGCTTGTTTTAATCTACCTGGAGGGCCAGATGGGTGGAGCTTAACCATACAAGTTCCAGGGTTTCCAGACAGCATCAGAAAGGATGTGGTTTGCAAGAAAATGGACTAAATCAACTTCAATATACTTCATCTAAACCTCCAAGGATTCATTGTTTTGTCCTGTTTGGAAAACTCCGGCCATCTGGTATCTACAGGAGAGTAAAACAAACTCACAATACATTTGTTAAAACTATTTGACACCAATCAAGCATGAACAGATCAATAAACCACTTTTGTCTCTCAAATAGCTTTAAAGTTTGTGAATTATACAAAAGTTTTTGTTAGTTTTTTCCAACTTGAAACACCAGACGGGTGGAGTTTATGATATAAAGGCATTAGGTCAGATGAAAAGTGAAATTTAACTGAGATTAGAAAGATCAATTTTTGATCAGAAACTGTCTTATGCATTCAAAAAACTTTAACTAACAACCGTCCTGGATCTGATCTGGTTCTTTTGTATCCTGGTTATGTTTTGCACGTGTAAACGTCACATCCTGGTTTCAGAAACCTGGACTAGACCTTATCTGGGTACCTGGAGTACTATGATAGAAACCAGGACACCAAATCCCCAAAGAAGGTCTTTTCTCTCCTCTAAGACACTTCATTCCTCTGACACATCAAAGCTAAAATTAAATGCGATGATCCAAACCAAGGGGGTAAAAACTCCGAGGTTCAGTTTAACCGGACAAGACTGGTGTGAACGCACCCTTAGAATCATGTACACAGGGATAAAAATAACCAGGTTCTTCATGTGATCAAAGCTGGGATAACTCTGATAACGGGGGACTCCTGCATGAGTAAATGTACTCTAGTGCATCTTTGTGGTTCTTTCCAGAAATTATTTGATGTTCAGCAAAACTGTCTTGGACCAGAAACTATGAATGAGAACTGGAAACTTCAGGGCCTCCGGACTTTCAAAGCAAAATGCAATACAGAGCCGTTCAGTCCAACCCGGTTCGATCCAATCTGATCCTTTCTAATATGTTCAAAAAAGGATTCCCAGATCTTAAGGCTGGGTATTGGACAGATTATAACAAACTTCTTCAAGATGGACACAAGAAACCCTGTCATTCACCCGTTTTAAAGCAGATATTAAAACAGATTTCCACCCTCTTTGAAACATGAACTTGTTGTAATGCTGAGGAAAGAGTTAAAGAACAGTTGGAACTACTGAAGTCCATCAGGGACTAAATGTGTGTCACCACAGAAACTCTTGAACTTGAGGCAAGACCAGAACAGATGACCTAGAGTCCCGTCACCCGACTGTGGCCGGAGACATACTGGATTTTTACTACATGTAAACATGTAATCCAATCCTGTCTAACCCTTTCACTACCAACATTTGAAGGGTTCTTCCTCCACCAATGCTCCACCTTTCCACCAAGTTTGATGATAATCTGGACTGTAGGTTTTTCCATAATCCTGCTGACAAACAGACAAACAAACAGCACTGGAAACAGAACGTCCACGGTCGAGGTAAAGATTGAAATAACATGACTGAAGGTGTGGGATCTATATCTAAACTCCCCAGATGTTCCTTTCCAAGGAGCTCGAGCTGCCAGTAACTTGTGGTAGGAGAACATTACTCCAGTAACACTGGTGAAAATGGTAACTGGAATGTTTAATAGAGTCTCTGAACGCAGCTTTATAGATCAGATCGCACAGTAAACAAAAGGAAACTCAGAGCTCTGACTGGAATATCGAATCATCTTCCCAATAAAATGGCCCTCGGTCCGGGAAGAGGTTGTAAACTTGCGGAGCCTCGTCCTGTTGAATCCGTCCGCCTGTCTGACTCGACTCGACTCTGTCCGGACTGCAGTCTAGTCATCGCGGAGACGCTGTTTATGTGGAGCCCCTTATTGATCTCTGTGGCATTGGAAAAACCAATCATTTTGCATGTGTTAGTGGAGGACTAACAGGCTGCTGATAGATCAGTCCTGCGTGGAGGGAAATCTGACTGAAAGCTCAATAATCAGCTGCAGTTTTGTTAAAGATTTGTTGCCTCGCTCGGAGACTCTAAAGTCGTCTTTTGAACGGAGGTCAGAGGTCAAAACAACCACGACACTTCAGCTGCTTTCTGACAGCCAAGAATCTCTGATGATGATTCCCTCTGTCCTGAAACAGGGGCAGGGGCAGATCTAGAGGGGTGGCATAGGGTCACAGTTGCCACCTGTAAAAGATGCCTCGCCACCCGAGTTTTAGACAGTTCTAGTTCAAAATGTACATATGAAAATTTGTGGCTTGACAGAAATTTACAAGACTGAAACTCTGAGGTCCAAGTGCAAGTGAACGCAGCATGAGATTACACTCTAACACACAGTTTAATGATCTGTCCTGGCATCATTTTAGGTGATTGGCTTATGTTCAGTGAAAAAAGAGAAAAGGTTATTTGGAAAAATGTTTGAAGATAAAACTCATGTGCTACAATAATGTTTTCAAATTAAAATATCTTCATTTGGGGGTTTTTACAAGGAAATATTGGAATATGTGATTATTTTGCTCCCCATTAAAGTCTCCATGACACCCTCTTGCCACCCCATGAATATTTCTCTGGATCCGCTCCTGGAAACATGAGAATAAAACTGTCTGGGAGTTAGAAAATCTGAGACATGTGCAAATAATCATGTAATCTGGTAAAAGTATAGCCCTGTTTTGTTTTGTTTTTTGTTTTTTTATTACTCCAAAATGAGTAATTGAGTGTAATAAGTCTTCCTCTGCATCTTCAGAGTCTGATATTTCTTGGTACAGAGTTGTAAAAGTGCAAATCACAAGCTTTGCTACTGAAATGTAGAATTTCTCCTGCAAGAAACTGCTCTCATGAGACTCAAGTGGAAACAGGAAGTGGTTCAATCTTGGAAAAATAAAGGTGCAATCTGAACTGAAGCCCCCAGACAGCAGCAACCAAACAGTTTAATGACAACGTCATGTGACGCACAGCGACCCAAAAAGACTTTTATTCCCACAAGTGAAAGAAGCTGCTGTAAAGCTTCTTTTTCTGCAAAATGAATCATTTCACAATCAGGATTTAATCTATTTGGTTTGATAACATTTGAAAAGCCTCTAAGATCTTTTCTCCACAATGCAAGTCAGACTGTTTTAGCTCTGTTTTCTAGCTAATCATGAACAAACTGTTCAAACTGAATCATCAGCCAGTCTTAACCAACATGTTTTAGCTGCCAACCTTTCGTGTTTTTAATTCTCATCTGTCTTTTAGCTGCAGATTTGATTTGTCATTTTACACCATTTTAGCTTCTAAACTGAACTGTTAGCTAATAGCAACAATCTGATTCAACTGCTAAAAAAACATTTATTAATAATAAACAAAAGTCTTTGAGCTGTTGTGAGCTAATCTCAGCAGATCTGTTTGAGTTGTTGAATTAGCCGCTATCTTAACTGTTAGCTAACCTGAAACAAACTGTTGCTAATAAAGATCAAAATGTTTTTGCTGCTAAATTGAACAGTTAGCTAACCTTTTGTAGCCATAATGGTTTGATAACAACAAGCTGTTTTAGCCGCAACAGCTGAAATTTAAAACAATATTTCTTGCTTCAAACTAACTAACAGTTAGCTAACCTGAAACAAACTGTTGTAGCTAACTGAACTTCTAGCTAACCTAAACGGCTAGTTTCACATCTGCTAACCTGATCTTAATCCAAACTTTTAGCTAATCACTAGAGCTGTATTGATTGTATATTTAATTGTTTATTTATTTTTATTAAGAAAAAAGTTCCCTGATTTCAGCTTCTTACATGTGAATATTTTCTGGTCTCTTAGTCTTTAGCAACAGTAAACTGAATATCTTTGCATTGCGGACAAAACTGAACACAGATCATTTTATTTGAAGTGATTTTATTTCCTGGTTGCGTCTCTGTATCACTCATGTTGCTGTTTTGTGGCCTGTGTTTCCGAAGCAGCCACGCCCTGCATCAAAGCCATCAGCCCGAGCGAGGGCTGGACGACCGGCGGAGCCACCGTCATCCTCATCGGGGACAACTTCTTTGACGGCCTGCAGGTCGTCTTCGGCACCATGCTGGTCTGGAGCGAGGTGAGACCACTTTGATTTGATTTCTTAGAGGATTAATTTAATTTCAAAATTTTACAAACAAATCTGTGTTGTGATATTTAGATTCACAGATGAATCAAACAGAACAAAGCTGCATTTCCAAACTTTCAAACAATATTTGGCTCAGAGTCTGTGCTCTGAAAGCAGCTGCACATGATGTTCATCATGTTCTCCATCTTCTTCATACACACACACACACACACACACACACACTCATAGAAACACCTGCATCTGTATCTGCTGCTGTGCAGCTCTGCCAGGTTCTGCGTGCCCCTGAAAATATGTAGATTGGGTGCGTGTCGAGGTGCAGGAGGAGCCGCGCATACGGCGCGCCATGAAATATTGAAGCAGGTCCAGAAGAGCAGAACACCTGGCGGGGGAAGGAGGGAAGGAGGTGTGAAGGCAGGCAGATATACCTCCACACGCTGTTCGCTTCACATCACACGCCGCTGACGGAGCTCCTCTCACTTTGATCAGCGTCGTCTGGCGGCGAGCAGACGGACTCCAAAGCCCAGCATCCCCCTGAACGCAGACTGCACGCTGACCCAGATTGGAGGAAGACGGTCGGACTGTTTTTCCACAGAAAGTTTGTTAGAGAGAAAAAAAGCTCCTGCTGCTGGTTTTCATGACGCTCCTGATGAAAAAAGATGTTCAACATCTGCACCAGGATCAATCTGTGATAAATCAGGTCTGCTTTCAGCTGAAACTGAGACACTGAAAAGGTTTGAAACGTGAATATCAAGAAGAGCTGAGACGTCGTTTAAAGGCCTCAAAGTCTGAATCAAGCTTCATGTTTTTCTCACATTTGATCTGATTAGTTTGGTTTCATATTACAACATACCTGCGTTCTGTCATCATCACTTTCCTCCTCGACAGTCATCAGTTTGTTGTCGCGTGTGCGTCTGATTTGGACGTCGTGTGAGTTCAGCTCCTCTCTCTTATCCTTTATAAAGTCGTCAGGCCAAACTTTCCTTTTTCCTGTTTTGACGACGGAACTTCCTGTAATTTCCAAACCATCCTGTCAAGTCTGAACCATGCAAAGAAGAAAAGTGTTTCCATCCTAGAAACAAACCGAACTAAACCAGGTTCAGTTTGAATTTCAGTTTGGATCAAACTACAAAACGAGGTCCGGTCGAGGTCGGTGTTAAATT
Organism: Lutjanus campechanus; assembly: GCA_027495735.1. Lineage (NCBI taxonomy): Eukaryota > Metazoa > Chordata > Actinopteri > Lutjaniformes > Lutjanidae > Lutjanus > Lutjanus campechanus. The sequence continues at coordinate 15,404 of JAJHUR010089431.1, forward strand.
ACCATCAAGTGTTGAAGTTTAAACTTGTGTCGACATTAGAGAATTAATTGAATATTTAATTGTTCCACCTCGTGTTCGCACCACAATATTTCTTTTTTCATCACAGTTTTGTTCACAGAGAGTTTCAGAACAGACAGGAAACAATAACAGATGTTCACCCAGTGCCAAAAAGAACGTTCTCCACCTGTGACTGTGTTCTGAAACAGGTTGTGTGTGTTTGTTTCGTCACCCAGCTGATCACTCCTCACGCCATCCGGGTCCAGACTCCCCCTCGTCACATCCCCGGGGTCGTGGAGGTCACGCTGTCCTACAAATCCAAACAGTTCTGCAAAGGAGCGCCGGGACGCTTCGTCTACACCGGTAAGACCCACGAAACCGTTTCTGTCCTCAGTTATCAGGTGACCAAACAGGGGCAGCGTCTGATTGGTCTGTTTCTCATCGGACTCATCGGAGTCATCAGACTCTTTTGAATATCTGATACTTATGACTTGATGGACGATGGTACTCGTAGTTTTTGGTTCTTGTAGTTTATTAGTTCATCTCGTCTTCGTCCTGAACAGCTTCTGTGATTAAAGGAAAAAACTTGAGGTCAGAGTTTGAGCTTGTTTGGGAGAGTTTGTCCTCTTTTACTTCTTTTACTTTGTTAAATACAAGGTTTGATTTCTTAAAGATTTTTTATTTTACAGATCACAAAACACAAACATCAATAACTTATTGATTAGTTGTTTTCAGAGCCTGATGTCGTCGGTTTTCTCCTCCTAGAAGAAATGTTTGGTTTTTTTAGACACTGATCACAAATGATATCTGGGCATGATATCGATATTATATCGTATCGTAATATGAGACTAGATATGATGATAGATTTCAGATATTTTTATATCGTGATACAAGTTTTGTCTTTGCCTGGTTTTAAAGGCTGAATTATAGTAAAATGATCTCCACATTTCTGATGAATCTTACTGGGTTAATATTTTGTAGGGCTGCAGCTAATGATTATTTTCATCACTGATTAATCTGTTGATTATTTTCTCGATTAATCTGTTTAATTGATCAGTGGTTTGGTCCGTAAACGTCAAAAATCTGCCCAAAAATGTTGAAAAATATTGATCACTGTTGTTCAAAGTTGATGACGTCCTCAAATGTCTTGTTTTGTCCACCAAAGATGGAATAAAGAAACCAGAAAATATTCACGTTTGAGGAGCTGAAATCAGAATCTGAATCAAACGATTCAAATATCAAAATAGGTGGTGGTGGCCTTATTGATCAAACAGATTCACTGATCATCTATTTGATTAATCAAGAAAATAATTGACAGTACAGAGTACAAAGCCAAAAGTCTTTGAAGTAAAATATATCAACAAAAGACAAAAGTGACAAAAATGTCGTCACAATGTTCAGATTAATGTGGAAGATTCATAATTTAACATAAAAGAAAATATATTCTGATATAAATGCAAAAACATGAACAAAAAATACACATGATCACCAATAAATATGTTCTGATAAGTTCCATAAGCTTCTGTATTATCTTATTGATCACCAATGAAACCTATTAAAGGGAACATTTAGATTCAGTCTAGATTTGAAGATGAGGTGAGTAACACCAAGACAAAGTCAAAACTGTGATTTATTATTAAGTGAATATTTAAGGATTTACTGGTTCACACCTAAACATCATCCTCAGCTCTTAAACTCTGATTTCCTCTCAAAGCTCTCCTCAAAATATTCTTTGTGTCCGTTTGCAGCCTGTCAGATTTTTGGAAACTTTTGGTTCTCGTGTGGAATTTAAAGTTCTGTGAGTTTGTTTGTTAACAGTTCATGATGTCAGACTGAAGCTCTGTGGGGTTGAAGAGCAGCTTCACAGTGAAGGTTTAAGCTTTTTAGACTGAAGGATCAGGTCTGTTCTTCACTGTAAACACTTTTCTACCAGCTGAAAGTCAAGTAAATATTTTCCGCGGCGTGTCAAACCCATCCTCCTCCTCTTCTTCCTCCTCCTCCTCTTCTTCCTCCTCCTCCTCTTCTTCCTCCTCCTCCTCCTCCTCCTCCTCCTCCTCCTCCTCTTCTTCTTCTTCTTCTTCTCCTCTGCAGCTCGTCCTTCAGACTCATTGTCTGCTGTCCAGAGTTAAACGTCCACACGCGCCTGTCCTTATCTCCCCCTCAGATCGGTGCTTTTACTGTCCCGATTATTCCGTCAGAATATCCAGATGTCATTCAAAGTAGCAGAAAGGTCAGATGAAAGGCTGTTTAGTGCGATAAGTAAATGTCATTGCGTCGGGCCGAGCGTGTTCGGGCTTTCTGTTTAACACCAAGTTTATCGCCGCCTCCTTCTTCTCGCGCTCGGCTTTGTTGGAGGCGCCGCCGCCGGAGGAGGGACGAGACGGACGCTCACAATGGACGGTCCAGCCGCCATCGCCGCCGCCGCCTCCTTTTGCAATGCTAATCTGTGATTCCATTTACAGATAGGACTGACAAGAGCCGCGAGCTTTGCTTTCATGCAGAGGTGTGTTGTGAATAGAGCCTGTTGTTATCGGAGTGTCCATTAGAGTGTGTTCTCCTCAGGAACATGTTAGAACCCAAATCACACAGGAGTGAGATGAAGGACGATGATATTTTAGTGTCTCCTGTAATCAGATGGTCAAAAGAAATAAAAATAAAAGCATCAGTGACGGAAAGACTTTAGGAAACAGTCAGGTGAGGCTGTTAGGATCAATAATCACCAATCACTGGATCAATCACCGCCTTCTGTTTATCGTGTCAATTGAAAAATAGGTCCAAACGTGAAAATATGGAAAAAAATATTTGTTCATTTAAAATATGATTTGAAAAACAATCATCTCAATATAACAAAATAAAATGATTTGATATGTAGTTTTTGTTTTGTTCCTGCAGGTTTGTAGTTTTTCGGTTCTTTGGTTCTGTTTTCTAGGTTTTTGTCTTTTTTTTTTTTGGTTCTTCAGGTTTGTAGTTTTGAAAAATGAAAGTGACCAATAGAAAACCAATGTTTACCTTCCTTCTAATTGAGTTTAACTTATATTATAAAACAAGAAAAAACTAAACAATATTTGACAGTTTATTCAGTAAACTGGTCAGCAGTCATGTAAAACGTGCTGGATTTCCAGTAGAAACCAGTACAAACTGGTCTTCTCAGTTTGTGAGCATCAGCAGACAGATTCCACAGATCCAGCGAAGAAACGTGAACATCTGACTTGAGTTTGATTGATAGGAAACAACAAAACCGCGCGTCCCTGAAGGCATCGCGAGGCTGAACCCCGACAGGTGGCTGCATCATAATGTCGTACAGTTTCTTGTAATTCTCCCAAGTCTTCTTCCCGCTCCTCCTGCCAGAGAGGCGGCCATATTGTGCACACACATCGCCAGTTCATCTGATTTACACATCCATATTTTAAGAGCGAGGACGCGGCGGCGGTGTGCGTCTGCAGAGCGCGCTCATTGTGCCAGCAGTGTGTTGTTGTTGTTCATGAATGTGAAATAAGCCGAGCTTTTAAATACTAAACAGGCGAGCGCTCGGTGGATAATTGAAGAGGAGAAGAGAAGGCTGATGTCATTTCCTTCACACACACGTCTGAGTGTGTTTTACTCACTGGAAGCAAAAAAAAAACACACACACACACACACACACATCAGACCGCAGCCAGGAACAAACATGGCTGCCAATCTGTCAATCACATAAAAAGCTTTTATTTTATTAAAAAAACCTTTATTTTCAGAGGAAAATGTAGAAAATATAAAGCGTCATGATGGTTCTGTAGGTTTGTAGTTTCATCCTTCATGTGTGGAAATTTGTGACTTTCTGCAAGAAAATGTTGTTTCCATCACAGCTGACACGACAATTTCAGGAACATTGTGTGTTTTTGTGTTTTTGTGTCCGACTCCCTGGTCTTAACTCCAGTCGTGCTGCTGTTAGAGGCTGAGCAGTCGGGGATGTGTAAGGGCAGGACAGGTGCTGGTTTGTAGTTTTTTATAGGTCCTGGTTCTGTTTGTTTTTTTTATTGTTTTTTTTAACTCTGATGGTTTGTGGGTTTTTGTAGCCTGTTTCTTATCTGCAGGTTTATTTCTTTCTTTTGGTTCCTCTGGTTTAGTGTTTATTCCTTTTTTTAATTTGCTGGTTTGTATTTTTTGTAGTTTTTTGTTTAATATGTGCAGGTTTGTTTCTTTGTAGTTTTTTCTTTGTTCAGATTTTCTTGTTTGTAGTTTGTAGGGTTTTTTTGTTCTGTAGGTTTGTAGTTTTGTAGTTTTTTGTAGTGTTCTGCAGTGTTTCTTCATTTTCTTTGAACATAACACAATGTTTTTCTTATTTTTCTTAGTTTTTGGCAGTACGTCTGTATGCTGTGATATTTGATTTTGGAAGCCTTCATGAGGTTCTAGTGGTCTTTGTGCAGATTAGATTAGGTTTATATATATATATAAATATGTACATATATATAATAACCAAACATAGTGGGGATTGTGCAGGAGGGGTAAGAAACCTAAAAGAAACTGACAGTGAAACCCCTCCGTCTCCTCCTCCTCCTCCTCTTCTTTGGCCTCTCAGCTGCCACTGTGGAGGTGCAGCTGGAGGTGAAGTGACGAGCTGTCGGATCCGAGTGTTTTCCCAGAATTCCCTGCTCTCTTCCTCTCTGTAGCTTAAAGCAGCTTCAGGATTTGATCCCTGGGCTTCGCTCTGAAACGTTCAGCAGAATGACAACGAGAGAGGAGGAGACGGGAGGAGACGGGAGGAGTGACTCCTCCTGCTGCTCTTCTGCACCTGAGACTCATCTGTCTCCAGGAACACGTTCTTACAGTATGAAAACAGATTTCCTCGATATCTGTCTCACAGATTTGGTGTAAAGTGATGTTAGTAAGTTTAAAGTTCAGTTCACATGAGGTCTGTACGTTAAAACAACTGTTTTTTTACAGTGTGTGTATTGTAATTGTACCTTAGTTCATCATATTAGGTTGTTGCCATGGCAACAGTTAGAATACAAATAAACAATAAGAAATTAGGAGCATCATTTATCAATAAGATTTAAGGAATCAATAGACTGAATCAAACATTTGCTGTAGTTTGTTTGTTCTGTAGGTTTGTGGTGTTTCTGCAGTTTGTACTTTCGCTTGTTTTGTTCTACTTTAGAAATTTTTGGGGGGTGGCGGTTCTTTTGTATGGGGGGGGTAGTTTTTTTGTAGTGTTCTGCAGGTTTTTAGTTTTGTGTATTTTTTGTAGTTTTTTGTAGTTTTTGTCACGTTCTGCAGGTTTGTAGTCTTGTGTTCTGCAGGTTCCCCTGCTCTCTCCTCAGCAGTGCTGCTGGGTCCTCACCGCCGGCCTCAGAGCTTGTAATGCACGGATCAATGCGGCCTGCAGGGGGGAGGAGGGGGGAGGATGGGTGAGTGGAGAGGGGGGGGTGTTGTGGGATCGATGGGTGCTGAGTTATTGCGGCGCTCGGCCACTGATTTTTAGAGAGCTGTGTTTTCCCAGGAAAGTCAATACCTCCAGGCTCCTCTCATTAATTTCAACCCCCAACGCCTCCCCCTCCTCCTGCAGCTGCACTGGGGGAGCTGCAGCCCCAGAGAGGGAGAACAGGGGGGAGGAGGGGGAGGGAGGAGAGAGAAACTGAGATGATGGAAGTGAGAGAATTTGAAGAGCAGAGATGGAGGAGGAGGGGAAGAGAAGAAGATGATGAAGTCAGATTCAGGCGAGAGGAAGAGGAGGATGGATGCAGGAGGTGGTGGAGATGAAGAGGAGAGAGGAAGGAGGGAATGAATGAATAAAAAACGAGTTTTTCTGGTTCCTGGTTTAGAAACAGACAGAAGGAAAATATTGATCCCTGATATGGAGATCATGTTCCAGCAGATTATTGATGAAGACTCCGTCGTCACAAACTGGAGCTGAGAACCACAACTGGAAACTTAAACTGGGAGCTCAGCTGGTCGGTTCCTCTGCACCGAGTTTATAATAAATAATATGATGAGAACATGGAGAATAATTCTGGATAATTTATCCTGTTCCTCCTGAATGGGGCTCAGCTTTCAGTGAGGTTTGTTTAAGATGCACTGATGTGTGATGGAGGGTGGAGGGTGGAGGAGGGGGGTGTTGTTCTCGAGGGGTTCTCCTCTGGCAGGCCTCAACGTGTCTGAGCCCCCCTGTCCCCCCCCCAGCACTGCAGTGAAGCCTGCTGGGAGCAGGTGTGGCCGACCTGAGTGTCGATGAGTTTCTGTCAGATGAATATTCAAACGACACCACATGGCCAAAAGTATGTGGACAGCTGAACACTGCAGCCGCGTGTCCAGTTTCTACTCTTATTCTACTAATATTCCTAATAAACTGTTGAAAATAAATAATATTCCTGTTTGCATGCAGATGTGCAAAAAGATTTCGCTTCATTGCATCAAACAAGTAGTTTTATCAAAGTTTTCCATCAGTGGTTGACTTGTTAACCTCCTTCTTTGGTGAACGTTATGATATTTGTTCATGTAAAATACTGTAGATATCCACGTCTTTGTCCTGTTTAACAGCAGGTGTGTTTCTG
>JAJHUR010089432.1:0-22976 GCA_027495735.1 Lutjanus campechanus
AAGGGGGGGGGGGGGGGGTAATTTACAAATTACCAGACGTCCCCAGGTAATACTAATCCCGTGCGAATAGGGCTATAGATGACAGAAAATTACAGCCACCGGTAAATGTGACACTTCATCGTCTTTGCTTTAATGAGCAACAGATGCACTTTTTTTTACTGTGTCCATAAGTTCTACAGAACTTGCACAGAGTGATCACGTTTTTAGGTTTTCTTCAGTATCAATCTGAATCAGCATCCTCAAAGTACATCAGTGCAGATATTGAGCTGTGGCCTTTTCAATCCAGCAAATACAACATGAAAGCTGCCGTTGTCGGCAGGATTTGAACCTGCGCGGGGAGACCCCAATGGATTTCTAGTCCATCGCCTTAACCACTCGGCCACAACAACTAGCCATAAGTAAAATTTGCAATAGGCAATACTGACATACCTTGATTATATTTGAAGAACATCAAAACTCACTGTACGGAAAACATGGCAACTAAATGAACAGAACAGAAGTTTGATCACAGCTGAGAACAAACTCCTCAACACTTTTTGTGCACTCAAATAATAGTTTGTTATTAGCTGGTAAGTATTTGAATAGTTGCTTAAATTTCTGTCGATGACTTCGGTTCTAGTCAGATATGAGTCATTACACTGACATAAATAACAGTATGATTTGGTGTGAGAACTGTCAGGGAATGGATATGAGGACAAGTGTGAAAGCAACTGAGCTGTCTGAATGATTTACCTTTAACATACCAGGGGACACAACACGAAAGCAGTTGTTGTCAGCAGGATTAGAACGTGCGCGGGGAGATCACAACTACTACTTCAACTACTCAACTACTACTGCTACTACTACCCCCAACTACTTCAAACTATTGATGACACTGTATAAAACCCATGGCACCTGAGTGGACAGATTTCCAATTGCACCCTACATGTTGGTGCCCCATGTGAGGTATAGCACTGTCTACAGTTATTCACAATTGTGCAAGATTTATTTCATAGGACTAGATTAATTTTGGGATAGTTGGTGTGCATGATACCAGAATAAGCCAGACACAGAGCTAACTGGCATGCACTGTGCTGTAATCACACATCACCGCAGGTCAATTCTAATATTACTTTAACTACACATTCTTCACAATGTCCATTAGTAGAGAACTGTGCAAATTCACACTGTTAGCCGTTGCCAGCAGGATTTTAACCTGCACAGAGACGCCCCAAGAGTTACTGTTTTCTATTTACTGAACATGAATCATGAACATAAAGACTGATGGAGATGCCGGGGATTGAACCCGGGGCCTCATACATGCGAAGCATGCGCTCTACCACTGAGCTACATCCCCTGTGTACCAGTGATTCAGGACAGCAGAGCCACACAGAGTACCAAAGAACCTCCCTTGCAGGCAGCTGGATTCTTCTTCTTCCAGCTGGCCTCAGCTTCGGTTGGGTGAGTTGATCTGACTGGTTGAAGTTAGCCCATGTTAGACGTGACAGATGGTTCATCCAGTCACCTCCCAAATGTTGTTTGAAGCACCTGCCCTTTTCCAAACAGTTCTGGTTATGTGTATCAAACCATCTGGCTCGTCAGGTTACCTAAGAACAGCACTGTACTGACAAGGGGATGCAGATTAACTTGCCTGAAACTAATCATTAACACTGTCACTGACTATAAACCCTTTCGAACAAATGAACATAGTAGATCTGGATATGAAGATGATTTAGCAAGCAACTGAGCTGTTTGTAGTAAGAGAACTGCATTTCTATTCCATCGCCATAACCATTCAGCCATGACCATCACTGATTATCTCAACAAAAATGAACTAACATAAAGGTTACTGATGCACAATATTATTGGCTCATTATTGGTATTGGCCAATAAAGGCTTTAAAATGAAATACTGGTATTGTCCTGGATTGAATATAAATGAATGAATGAATGAAAAAGATAGCAAAGTTGCTATTTGCAATGATTGAATGATCAAGTGGAGAGGAACCAAATCACGGTCCTTCAGCACTTTTACATTTAAGTACCCATTTTAAGAGCCATCAACTAAATCATTATGATGAAGAACAAAGAGAAACAGGCACCAATGAATGTGTCCATTTTGAAAAGCATTGTGTTTTATGCCTGTATCTGCCAGTGGGCCATCACAATAAGTGAGAGTAGGCAGAATAATATGTTAATTCCACGACAGGAGAGACGTAATGTTCTCTGCAATTAAGTGGAAAAATAATATGTGCATGTATCTGTATAAGAAATCTGCCATAGTGAGCTGGAAAATATCGGCATCAGATATGGGCAAAAATCCAATATTGCGCATCTCTAATCGAGGTAGCTTAAAAAAATAGGTGGGGTTGTGATAACATGCATTTTAATAGGCTGTAGTTGCCCATGGCTCCCACTAGGTGTCACTAAATACTTTAATGCACAATGATGTGGCATCTGATCCAGTTCTTATTATAGTCAGTGTTGTTAAGGGCTGCCTTTACCATAGCAACAGTAAATATGTAATAAAGGGCCAATAAATATTTTGGCCTAAGCCGAGATCACACTTCCTCAACTCTTGGAGCCGTGTCTGCTGTCCACCACAAACTGAAGGCCTTCTGTTTCTGCGCTCGTTTGGCGATGTCTTAACAAGGTCTCCTCGGCAATAGAATCCAAAACAAAATGTTGGCCTAATTGGCGCTGGTTAATAAGTTTATTTCAGGCACATGCTCGGGTGCCTTTATTATAGCTCAGAGGGGTCTTGTATTCTCCCAGGGCTTTTGTGAGAAATTAAATGAAGAATACATTGTGCTAATGAAGCTGCAAAGGGAATATTAGAGAAAGAGATTGATCAAAGGAAGAGTCTGTCGTTTTAAAGGTTACTTAGCATGGTGTGACTTGATTTTCAATTTCCTGTTGCCCAGGATTTGGCCTCTAAATCCTTCTGAAGAATCAACATATTTTGTTCTCTAATGAATACTGTAGTCTCATTTAGCATTCTGCAGTCCTGTGTGAGCAGAGAATGTGTGAAACGCTGGAACATGGTCATATGGACATGACTCAATGTGCTCTGGAAGACTTTCAAATAATGTAACATGAAAGTGCTTGTCGGTTTGTGTAGTCGGAAATGTATATCATGGAAGCATAACTCTCTTTAACATATCTTCCTTCAGTCAATAGAAAAACAATTACACTCTCAGCTTAAAGCAGATTGATCTGATGTTGGCTGCTTTGGTCCAAGACAGAAAACAGATGCTTCCTTTACAGAGAGATGAGGTGCAGGAATTAATGTTAATGCTTCCATAATGAGACAGACGGAGAGACAAACAGAGAGACAGAGGAAGAAATGCATGATGTCAACCAGTCACACTGAAAATCTATTTTTATAGAATTCATAGAAATGCTTCTTACACACTAGTAAGCAAGTTTCATTTCTACAAGGATAAGTTACAAGGCTGACTATGTGGTTTTTCTACAGATCCAGCTGTGATTGACAGTGATGGATCGACAGCAGACTTTGCACCTGTTGAAGGTCTTTAACTGACAAAGTCCTCATGGTGCATTTAATTTCCTATGAATTTCTCCACAATAAAAGTCCTGTTATTTTGTTATCTCAAAGCTTATATTATGAAGCAGAAAATCAGGAAATGTTGGGTTTTCATCAGCAGTAACTTAACACAACACCTTTTTAGCAAACATGAAACAGTCAAATGGAGCAGATACCTGGAAGTACAAACAGGAGAAAAACTGAACTTCAAACCACAAAGATTTAGTTAGAAGCTGCAAAATTACTGAGAGCTGAATACAAGAACGTTCTAAAAACCTCTTTCTGTCCTGCAGACATGATCTGAGTCTGGGCTTTCATAGCAACACATCAGAAAAAAACAATGGGCCTACATGCGAAGCATGGCCTAAAACATACATATACGCACTAATTTTGATGTAAAAATGGTGTATAACACTGGAGATACCGATGTAGTATCATTTCTGGAGGCATCAATCTCGCGTGATGTTTTGATTTGCTGTCAAAGTCAGGTGACGTGGTATATAAATTGATAAAGTTTGTGTATGGAGGAGTTGGGGTGTATAGATGGGTCAAACACACAGGACTCTTACACCGGAGGCCGAGGTTCATGTTCCATGTGAAATCAATAGACAACATTGACTTCTTTTGAAGACAATAGTAGGTGTGATTCATTACCTAAGCAAACTTGTGTAAGTAATATACTAATTTAAACTAATCTTTTCCTAAAGCTAACAAAGTAGTTTTTGGTACCTTTTTTTGAAAGCCTTCCCCGAAGTTGCATATTTTTTACTGCTAACTTGACCGTGGAGTCTAGTCTGGATGGTTAGAGAGTGAGTTTCAAGCATAGGGCCACTGACCAAGCTCCAATAATTGACCAATCGGGAGTGAGATCGTGTTGTCATTTTATATGTTATCAGATCACAAGACTGATAAACTGATATTTACTCGATATATATTTTCATAGCAAACAAATAGGCTTGGAGTAACATCAGCCTTTCTGTATAATCCACTTGAAACTTGCTGCCTTTGTTTTTACTCTGTAACCAACACATTCATAATTCAAACTTCATTTGAAATGTACAAATTTATTTTTCACTTTAAAACTGTTTTCTTAACTTTTGCGAAGGACTATACAAAGGTTACTGTGGTGTGCAAAAGGGCTGAACCTTTTTAAAGGCTCAATTATTAATATTTTCCTTCTCAATATTCTTTCCTTAACCAATTCAGAAGCCAATTATGTCCCAAACACAAACAAAGAATATTGTAATGGTGGATTTCTGCTCTAAATACACTGTCCATTCTAATGAACAGAGAATCTGAACACGAGAAACCACCTAAAACTGTAGTAAAAATGAATATAAATAGTCTGAAGAGGTGTTTTTTCAACAAAAAAACAAGTTAATTCATTTTCCAGTTTGTATTATTTAAACAAAAATGCATATTTAAAATGAAATTATCTCCAGAAAGTCTCCTGAGCTGAATATTAGGTGTACATTATCAATTAGATCCCTTATAAGCTTATTAGAAAATTGAATCAGAACAGTCAACATAAATCAAAACGGTATTTCTCCCAGTATTTGATTTCCCTCGGTGAGATCAGATCCCCTGTCCATTCCAATGGACTATCTTCTTTTATGAAAAAAGCCTTAGTAATGGCTATAAATCTCATATTTCGACATTTCGGCAAGTAATATAATATTGCATGTTACCTTTAAACACAGTTTAATCACAAATTCTGTACTTTAACAATATGATTAATAGATCAAAATGTGCCATGTTGTAGGCCATGCTCGTTGAAAAAGAGGGTGTGGCTTTACTGCAGTCCACTTTAGATGATGTGGAACACGTAATTTGCATACAGACACATTTTTTTGTAGCTGGGTGGAGTCAGATAAAAAAGTTATGTCTATTTGCATGCATGGGGGATCTGAAGGGGTTAACTGAAACACCCTGTCTCTTAATATCATATTAGCATCATATTAGCATCTCATAAAAACACTTAAACCTGAAAACAGGTTCAGAAAACATCAAATGAAACAGAACAATCACAGACAATGAGCATCTACTATAAACATTTTAAAAACTGTGATTTTTTCTGTTCAGATACTTTTTAGAACCTCATTTTGCTTCCAGGAGAAGCTCCTTTGTTCCATCAAAAGAAATAATTACCATAAAACACAGTACTTAAGAGTGTGTTATTATAAGCGTACCTGAGGGGAACATTTTTCTTTTATGGAACCACAAGAGTCATTCAGGTTTTGCAGGTGAAACCTGGTTTTATGCCTGAAACAAGCAAAATCATTATGTGGGAAAAACAGAAACACACATATCAATTATACAGCAGACAGACAACAATGGAGCTCTACAGAACAGAGGAAGAGGATATATCAGGCTTTGATGCAAACACAATATTTGTCGGCAGGATACATTCATGAGATTTATCAACAATAACAAAAGTTTAGCATATGGCTTTACACATCAGTAGCTGTCTACAGCAGAGTTTGTGTGTTCCGGACATCAATGGGGCGGCTTAAAACACTTTTTGAGAGGATACTCTCATACCAGATAAAGCCTCCTAGAGTGGTACCTTAACCCTTTTCTTTCAGTATTGATGGGGGCACTAAAAAAAAAGAACAAAAATAAAGAAATGAAAAAATTAGCATGTCCTCAGGTTTTCATGTTTGGCACATTAGCATAAGAGGAGGGAAAATAGCCAACCCTGTCTCCTAGAAACTGCTTTTATATCCTACTGTACTAATACACAACAGTAACCAGCTTTGAGAGAAAAATAATGTCAGATTTATTTATTTTAAATCAATATGATAATGCAATAATGATGACTGATATATAATGTGATTTCACAACATCTGATCGTGGCAGCTGAAGCATCAATTATGCACTGTAGAAAATTATACTGACATTTAGTGGAATAAACCAATCTTTTCTCATTAACTTTTTTTAAACTAAGTTTTATTTATTCATGTTGACTGATATAGCAATTTCTGGTCTTTCTTTTCAGAAAACTTGTACTGTACAGAGTTCAACCAACTCATTCAATTACATTTATGAAAAAATATGATCATATTAGCAGAATTCCCAGTATGTATTATTTGAAAGTTAAAACCCTCCTGAGAGCCTTCTTTTTATAGTTTGAAATTCCAAATTGAGAAAATGTAAAAGGAAATCAAATTGTTTAAGTCTGTCAGTTTGACTGAAGAGTCTTTGATTCAAATTAATTTATCTTATCAGAATTTTAATAAAATAGTTTATTTGTTTTGAACATTGTAAAATTACCTCAACTTGTCCAACTTAAAATTTCAAAGCAGCTCGGACATTAACTTTTTTAAGTTGAAACGAATCCTTTATATTTCGTGTGTTTCTCTGTAGGCTTACTTGGTTAAGGTTAGTGTTAAGAACACAGTGGAGCATTTAGCTACTAAACAGACAGATATTTTTGAGTTGTGGAGACCAAAACAGAGCCTAAAGCTGATTTTTTGTACATCTGTGAGGGTCCACTAGGGTCTGTGTGATGAAAATTTCGTCAGCAGGGGTTGTACGCCTGGGTACACACCACAACAAAACCAGGGACAAGGACTGCATGTTAGCTCTAGCTATGAGTCCTATGTACAATGCATTGATTGCATTTTTTTAAACTTAAATGTAACAATGTCTACATGTTTTGTCCCTGTAAAATAAATAAATAAAAAAATAAAACCAATATTTCCCAACTATGTTTGTGTTCACGAAGGCAAAACTTCAACGGTCCATAAATTAACACTAGTTAGAAAGAAATGTTCGATTATTGGTCATACTTGCAGTGGATAAAATGATGACAAACCACTCTGAACTTCTGAGTCCAGGCTTGTCCCCCACCAGTCTACAGTTTGGTAGCAAACATGCTACTAGTTCATCAGTCACTAAAATAGGAAAAGGAAACATTTTTTTAACCAATATGGCACATATAATGGTATGCTTCTGTGGTTGGTTCAAATGGAAAAAAAAAACACTCCAGAGTTCACCTAATGGTCCAAGACTACCACTCTGAGATGGAGCAGAGAGCAGTTGTTTGGTCTGGACTAGACTTTGAGCCCACAACAACCCAAGAAAACTACATCAACAAGGATAAACACTCAATGGTTTGGTTCACCCGGACTATCAATGCTGTTGTGAACATGCCCTTTGTCTTAAGTCTTTGCACTCATGTCCCAAGTCAAGACAGGCATGTTCTGATTCAAGACTGCCAAGACTGACAGGTCTCGAATCAAATCTCATGTACTAAACTTTTGATTTTAGGCTCCTAAACAAGTCCTCTCACCCAAATGTAATGCCAACAGAGTTTGATTACAGTTCTTTGCGCAACTTCCTATGTCAAACAAAGCTGGAAGTTGTTGTTGTTTTCGACCTGCACATTTTGCATGCTGCTTTCATTTTTTGTTGACCATCATGTAGTTGTTGAAATTATCTTTGGTATCTTTTTTTTTTTTTTCAAACTGGGGCACAGTAATGTAATGGTTACATTCATTTGTCATGGTTTTCTCCTGCAACTTGATTGGATGCTTCAGATTGGTTCAAACAGAGTGGATCTGGGAAATTAAGTGTTGACTTGCTGGGAGTAAATAATGTGAATATTAGCTGATTGACATGAAGGAAAATTAGTTGATTTGTGCCAATATTAAGTACATTCCAGTCAAAAGGCTCAAATGCAACTCAAGTCAGAGTCAAGTTAAAAGCCTTTTTATTAAAAATTTCGTCAAGTCTAAAGTAAAAAAAAGAACAATGAGGTCTAAAGTCATCAAATTTGTGACTCTGGACTGAGTCCGCACTTTTTGCCAGAAGATCCTGTCATCACATCACTGATCAGTTACTTGAACTGTAACATGCACAGTTTTTTTTTTTTTTTTGGATGAATTGAACCAGAAGAAAGTTTGAAATATTGTCGAGGGAGGTGAGAAAATCCAGGAGACAGGGCTTAGCTTAGTGGTGAATGAAGAAGGAGAGATAGAAGTAGTAGATATACTCTCCCTGATTAAACTTTGACTAAACTCCATTTGACGCACTTAGATAGAAAAAAGCGCCGCGATCAAAGTAGTTAAATATGAGATATTAAATGTTCTTAGAAATCAAAAGTAAGAGAAGAAATTCCGCGTGAGCATTTGATGTATTAGTCTCTAAAGGTTGAGTCGGTGCTTCCTGTGATGATATCCTCTCACAGTCAAGTGGAACAAAAGCTTAAATTATGGAAAGTCGTATTAAAATAAGATATTAAAAGAGTTCTTTGTAGTGAACAAAAGGATTTCAAGCTCTGCACTGTGACTTTCATAGTGTGTGATTGTTAGGTAGCTGAGGAGATCCTCATTATACATCAGGTTAAAGACTTCAGAGCAGAATACACAGGGACTATAGCATGTGGAAATGTTCCAAATGTTCCAGCAAAGATTAGAATTCAAATCCCTATATGGAGTCACAAAGGTGTGGAAAACACAATCATTAAATATGTATCTGTTGGAAATCCATTCAGTCTGGAATCAAAGACTTTGAAAAGAAGAAAAGTGTTGTGTTTTTTCTTTTTCTTTTTTTTCAAGGAACACAAGCGTTGCTGCACAGTCTGATTCATTTAATCTGGCCCTCCTGCAGGGAGCATGTTCCCAAGAGACACCGTCTGGGTTTGTTGGCTAATTGGGATGATTTAACCAGAGAAATCTGTACGGGGGAAAGAGTCTGGCTCGCTCTCTCTGCTGTGCTGGAAGGAAACCAAACATTTACATGCTCATTATCATCCGTCAGCGCTCTAAAAATAACATGTGGCCATCACAGGGTTATGGAAGTGTTGCTTGAAACGAGCGCACATCTCTCACACATTCTTTCATCAATCCGTGTCCACATCAGAATGTGACACGATCTACTTTTAAAAACTTGCAGTCTTCTAATAATTCAGGTTCAAAGATGCTCCAGTGTTTAATGTTGATATGTTGTGCTGCATAATTAAATTCAATCAGGATCCGTGCTGGGAAATTAGAACAAAAAGAAGAATCAGGGTGCTCCCCAAGGATTTGGTTCTTTGCCTGCACTGAGGGGGACTGCATTAAGATGATGGGACACTAAAATTAATATTATGTGTTTTTATAAGTGAAATTAACATACCACACAGACTGAGCTCAATGGAATAACATTTATTCACACCCTCGGGGGCAAACTGGACTTTCAACTGCAGCTTCAATAGACGGCACAGATCATAGATCTTCTGCAATTTTCAGTAATTACTTGGCTAGCTGGCTATCTTACAAATATATTTAGATATGTAAATATTGTTTTTTAGTTCATGCCCTTCTCTGTGGGCTGTCAGCAGTCAGCCTGTTCTCACTCCCAGCAGGTCAAATACAGCAGCTTGGTCAGTGCCCCTTCGCTTCAAACTATGACGCTGTAGGTACAGTACCCCTCTGGTGTCATTACCGGAGGCGGGGGGTGTTAGTGAGAGTCACTGCAGGGAGTAAACACATTATACATAAAATAGAAGTAAAACAGAAAAAAAAGTTGCTGAAAACTTGAAAAGACTGAGAACTATGTAGGACTGAATTGTGGAGTTGGAGTGTTAAACTGTTGTTCATCAGGATTTTTTGGGTGGAACTGAAACATGGCTCAGTTGACGTGCTGGAGCTGTGATCTCCCAACAGTATATAGGCCCCATGAATGATACTGCCTCCACCTACAACCACCCTCCCTAACAGTCACTTGCGAACATAAATTCAGCAACTCTCTCAGTCCAAATCAGCCCAGCGGTTCACTTCAGTTCCAACAACCCGACACAGAAGAAAAAAAAAAAACATCCTGTCACTGTCCTCTGGCTGCTGGATGGAGCGTCCATGTTTCAGGACTGGATGGAGCGTCCATGTTTCAGGTGTTTATCAGGTCATAGTGGTGTTTGACACTGAGACAGCGGAGCAGACACACCCCAAGTGTTTCAGAGCAGAGAAAACTGATCATTTTATCACGATTTTGAGACTTAATTTGAGACACTTAGAGATTTATTTAATCAATCAAATTTGGCTGGGTGGTTAATAACACGTTTCTGTAATTAATCAAAATTGTGTGTGTGTGTGTGTGTGTGTGTGTGGGGTGGGGTGGGGGGGGGGTGGGCTGTTTGTGGCTTCTGAAAGGGGAGCATCCCAGAAAAAACACTTGCAAACCACTGTTTTATATGATCTTTAAGGCGTCATGCAAGTTATGTAACTTACATAATGTTGCATTGTGCACTCACATACGTAATGTATGTACATTCTGTAACATATGCAAATTTATGTAAGTAACATACTTATTTTAACCCAAACCATTACCTTTTCCTAAACTTAACTGAGTTGTTTCATTGCTTTAACCTACTCGAGTATTTTTTTGCCTTTATTTTGAAAGTCTGGCTGGATGTTGCATCTAACTATAAAGCACTGAATCTCTGTGTGTCTGTGTGTATGTAACTCACATTTATAAAGAAGCACTCATCTGATCTACTTTAAACTGGGCAGGTGTGTTTCTGGGGACCCAAGGAGGTGCAATGCTGAATTTGGTGCAATTATTAATACATTTTGAATAAACAGGCAAAAACAATATGAGCAGCAGTGGGAGCTGGGACTCATCAATGTAATGACGTCATAGCTTAAGACAACAGCATGACTCACACATGGTCGCTTCAAGTGTGGCAGTGTTTTAGACAGAGACCGACCGATGTGGTGCTCTGTGAGATCTGCAAACTGGACGTGTCTTATCACAGCAGGACAAGTGCTGAGACACACAGAGACGGACAGACGGGACCATCATGTTGTCCGCTGTCTGTCCTCACCCAAGCATATGAGGATTGTTATCAACACACAGACTTCTGTTAGTTATCACTTAGAATTGACTTTCTAAATGTTTCTTTATCACCCCCAAGGTAAAAGTCATTTCTGCACTGCTGCTGTTGTGTCATTCAACGTTTATTTGTCTATTTTATATGTTCTGTTCACTTTAACTGTCATGTATTAGAGAGGAAATAGCTCAAACTAATGTTGAAGTCTGTTATTTGCCTGTAAATTGTTTCAGTTATTTCTATCAACCCACACTGATGCAAAAATACCTTTACCAGTGATTATCCAGGGCTCAACAACAAGGTCCCAGAATAATGGGCATATTCACTTGCCTAACATGGCATATGCCTTTCCAGGAAAATGGTAAAAAAAATAATTGATTCATACAACAGAAAATTCAGTTTCAGCCACTGTGCGTGCAAGTGAATGGCATGTTGGGGCTTTAGGAGACTTGGATTATGTCAGACGAGCAGTATGGAGACACTTCATGTTTTTTTCCTATAGTTTTTTTTTTGCATCTGAAAACTGGTCACACATTCGCCTTGTTTTGGAGATTCTGCAACACTGTTTTCCTGTTAAACTTCAGCAGTGTTTTATGGACTAAAAAACTAAACCCGACTTTCAGTCGACACGAGGGTGAGTAGATAATGACTGAATTTTCTTTTTTTGGTGAACTATCCCTTTTAATTTGCACACGGGCAGGTAAACATGGACTTTGGGAAAGTAGATTTCTGACTCACAAAAAACATTCATGTTGAACCCTGATATTACTCCAGTGGTTAAATTAATCCATGTTATGACCAAGTCAAGCACTTGAGTAAAAGTACTGATTCTTCAGTTCAGGGCAAGGGCTGCTCTGACAGTTATTAAATTCATCTGTGTGGGAAGTCCTGATAGAACGTGTCATTTCCTCTTTGTCTGACCCCTTTCCCGTCTATGTCTGGCTGCATTATCAAATAAAAGCACAGGGTTAGGGTTAACCCTCTCCTTCAACAGCACTGTTTATATTATGAGACACTGACTAATTTGAGTTTCAATGTTACTGTTTTGAGAACCCTCTGCAGTCAGTGTGAAGTGTTTCAATGAGCGGTCCTCAAGACCTAAATCTGAACAAGCACTGCACCAGTGTTTACTATGGCCTGTACGTGCAAAACTGACATGAGAGGGATAACTATAGCATCATAGTTTGAAGTGTAGGCCCGCTGACCAAGTTGACATATATGACTTGTTTAAAGTGTGTCGATTCATCTGCTTGATCTGTTGCACCACTGTTAAAGCATCTTGGATAACGTTCTGTGTCTGACAGTAATGTTATCTGACATTCTTAGAGGAAACATTTATGGACTAAATTAATCTACAATCCACTGAGAGTTAAAGTAGCAGCAAACAGAAACAGCAGGAACAAACTGAAAACATGTAACCTTAATGTTCTTTCAGTTCTTTCCCTAAAGTATTGAAAAAAACTGAACAGAGGGCTGTACTATGAGGTGAGATTAATGTGTTAGCAAGGTATGTTAAGTCTAAAACCAGGGTTTTCAGTGTCACGAAGGTGTCTCTCTTTTAACCTGGCTGGATCACCACGGTAACAGATGCTAAACTCATAACCTGGTCGGGAGCAGGTTATGTTCTGAGTTTCAGATTAAATCATCTATAAAAAGTGGCACTCTTTAACTAATTCTTTTCCTAACAAAGTTCTTAATGAGCGATACAGATTATAAACAGCAGCACAAACTGTCTTCATCGAGCTGTCATGGGAACCTCCGTTTGGTGATGCAGAGTCATTTTTTCCCCGTTTGCTTCAGGTCATATTAACACTTTTAAATTTACACAGTATGTCATCCTCACACTAAAATAATGATGCAGCAACTACATACACTTTGAATGCTACTACTATTTATTATGTAAAGTCTGTTTTTCATTGCTGATACTGCAGCTCAGAACTATGATTAGAAGATTGATCAGTCTATCCTATTTATCATGGACAATCTTCAATCAGTTACATTCATTTGACTTTGATTTCACTGCAAAAAATGCATCACAATATGCATCACAATTTTTTGGATAAGCTGCCGTCAAATCATTTTAGGCCGCAACCATCCCCAAAAAGGCCCACGAAATCCTGGAGAGACTGATTCTTCTTCTGCCTTTTTTGCAATAACAATGTTGCTTGACCTATGGTCATGAAGTGTGAGTCATGACCGAAAAAGCGAGATCACGGATACAAGTGGCCGAAATGGGTTTTCTCAGGAGGGTGGCTGGCATCTCCCTTAGGGATAGGGTGAGAAGGTCAGTCATCCATGAGGGACTCGGAGCAGAACCACTGCTCCTTTGTGTAGAAAGCAGGCAGTTGAGGTGGTTCGGGCATCTTGTATGGATGCCACCTGGTCGCCTCTCTAGGGAGGTGTTCCAGAGGAGGCCACGGGGCAGACCGAGGACTAGGTGTAGGAATATATCTCCATACTGGCCTGGGAACTCCTCGGGATCCCCCAGTCAGAGTTGGTTAATGTAGCCAGGGAAAGGGAGGTCTGGAGTCCACTGCTGGCATGATTACCTCTGTGACCTGACTTTGTATAAACGGATGAAGACTGATGGATGGGTGGATGAACTGTTGCTTTTGCTGTGATATTTATGTTCTCTATAGCTCTCCAATGCTCTTCAACTTCTTCATCTTGACAGAAGTGGGCAGCTTGTCATCGCTTCACTTTGTGTGGAAGAAGAGTCAAACGATGCACCAAATGCCGCTTTTTATGTGAGTGCACACAGAGTCTGAAGAAGAAAAGCTGAGTGAACAAAACAAGTTGATAACCACCGTCATGACTGGAGTTTGAGGTTTTGTGGAGTGGCTGTGTTGAGCTTCCTTCGTAGCACAGCCCTCTCTGGTGATGGATTGGATGCTTTTGTTTTCCTGCCTACACTGGGACACATGGACCTTTATCCACTGGTGTGTGACCATGTATCTAATTGATCTGGATTCATAAGCAGTCCTCATATTGTTCCTCGCTGAGTTGATGTACACAACATTGGAAACCCCTTTTGATTATGCTGGAGTCAGCTTGTGGTCAAAGCTAACATTCCCTTCAAAGGAATCACATTAAAATATGTTAATTAAAACCTACGTGCTGCCTACTAAAACCACCTGAAGCAGACTTTAACAACTGCCCACAGTCTTTTTATTTGGATTTTCAACACTTCCTCAATATCAATGATATCAGAATTTAGTGCGGTGTGAAATACAGACATTCAATTTACTTAAAAGGATTTCATTTCTTTTACAGGTAGGGGTTCAGGCCCACAGGGGAGAAGCATATTCTAACATTCTTCTTCCTCTTCTCCTTCATCTTTCTCTTTATGGCCCAGCCGGAGGCAGGCATTATTCCTAAATACCTCATGTTAAAGCAATCATGTTTGATAAATAACTTTCTAATCCTCATCACTACAGAAAAAAAACAATTAACCCACGCAGCCAGATGGTGGCATTTAGGAACAGAAACTTTTTCTCTCATCCAATGTGTGTTTGTATTTCATCTCGACAGTTTGCCACTATTTTGAAGTCTATGCAAAACCTTTAATTTCTCTACACAATTTGGCTTCCTGTCTACACAGTTACTGAACATGGCATACAGAATCAAAGAAGCTAGAAATACTTATTTTTGTTCCTGTCTGACAAAGGTAGTTTAGCCCTGATTACACCATTTGTGCTAGGCTAAACATTGTTTTTGCTAGTATGGTGAAGGCATGACCCGCCCTACTCTAATTCTGATTAGCCTTCCCTGATATTCTTACCCTAACCTTACCCAATCAAATTCCTCATGCCTGAACCAACCCAGAACCTGCTCAACCCTAGTCTGACTCCTGGGATGCATGCTGCTTGTAGAAGACCTGCCATTGGTTGCTTGCTCCAAGCAGCATTGCGTTGTCTGCTATCCACCATTGCTGCATCCAGGGCTTAGCACCGCCCAATACATTTGTGATTGGTTTAAAGAAATGCAAACAAGGCAGGCTGCTTTTCCCTCTATAGCAGAATGTGTATGTGTCCAACCACACCTGACTCTAGCACTGAGCGGTGTGGACAGACATCTGGCTACACAAGACTAACCCAACCCAAATGCCTTAAACCAATGTAGTCAACAAGCACTGACCAATCTGAGTCAGAGTGGGGCAGCTTTAATACCCATAATTCTGTCACCTGTTACCAATTAACCTGTTCACATGTGGATTTTGAGCATTCCACAACTTTTCCAGAGTTTTGTTGCTTTTCTTGCAACTTTTTTGATACGTCTTTCAGGCATCAAACTCTTGTCTAGTCCCTGTACTGTATTCATTTGAATAGGTATTTATTACATCATGCACAATAATTACATCATGAAACAGACTTTTTTCTCTCATATCCAACATTGGTTTCTATTTCATCTTGACAGTTTGCTTCGCTCAGATTCAGGGTGAACACAATTTGGCTTCCCGTCTATACACCTATTGACCGTAGCATGCAGGAAAATTCCTGCTCAGAACCAAAGAAGCTAGAAATACTTAGTTTCATCCCTTTTTGTCAGAGGCAGTTTAGCACTGATTCCAGCTTTTGTCCTAAGCTAGGCTAAACATGTCCTGGATGCAATATTTCTTTCCCAGTATGGTGAAGGTATGACCTGCCCTACTCTGCTTCTGATGGGCTTACCTTGATATTCTTAACCTAACCCTACGTAAATAAATTCCTCCTGTCTAAACCAACCTACCCAACCTAAACACCTTAAAGCAATGAAGGCAATGAGTGCTTACCAATCAGAGTCAGAGTAGGGCAGCTCGGGACTTTGACATCCTGGGGGAACAAAATTTCCATCCTGGACATCAAAAACAAAGGAGATGAAACTGGTGTCAATATTCTTATGTCATTGTGGTGTGTCTCAAAATGTTTGGAGCAACAAATGCTGCCATCCATGCAGTTTTTCAATGTGGTGAACCTCAGTCAGGTTAACCTCACCTCACCCATGCTTTCAAGGATACCTCTTTAATATCCAATCATGATACTGTCACCTGTGATTCATTAACCTGTTTACCTGTGGAATGTTCCAAACAGGTGCTTTTTGAGCATTCCACAACTTTCCCAGTTTTTTGTCGCTCATCCCAAATATTTTGAAACATGTTGCAGGAAAGAATATTTGCAAAAAAACAAGAAAGTGTATCAGTTTGAACATGAAATATCTTGGCTTTGTACTATATTCAGCTGAATACAAGTTAAAAATTATTGTTTTTATTCGCATTTTACACAACATTCCGACTATTTACGTAATAGTTTGAGGTACACGACAGCTTTTAATACATCATGCACACTAATTGCGTCATGAGTTTCTACATGTCTACTGATGTCAGGATGTAGGAATTGCATCATGTTTCTTTTGTTGGTTTGTAATGTCTGAAAAACAAAAAATAAAGTTTTTAATTTGATTTTGCACAGCAGAGCTCGGTAGTTGAGTAACTGTTCTTAGTTGCCACCTGTTGATCACATGGGTGTATCTGTCTCACATGCAGAGCAGAGCTGCAGTGTGGAGAAGCCAGCCAGCTCTGTGTGAAGGACACTACGCTTTTCTCTCTCCAGATGGGCAAGAGGCTCTCGACGGCACCAAGCTCTGACCTTGAAAGCCAGCTTGGCACGCCACTTCCTCGTGTTGAGCAAAATGTGGAAGATATTTCCCTCAACAGAGCACAACATCTATCATTTGCATTCAGCGGCTGGACCGGGGCCAGGCCGAGTAAATATTATGTACGGCCGTGGAGGGAGCAGCTGGAGGCTCACATGAATTGGGCTGAATGGGGAGCTGGGCTCTGATGATGATAGCACGTGGGATAACAAGGCAGCTCACAGACAGACTGGAGGTGGATGCTGAGCTCCGTGTTGGGCTGCCAAAACATGATGATACTACTGTTTACAAAGACAACAAGGAAGCAGGGAGGGAGAAGTTTGAGGAGACAGAGCAGAAGGGTACAATTAAAAATGGAAACTATGAAACAATAAATTAGATTTTCATATGAAGCAATGGCTAAATGCACTCTTTAATCATCCAGTCTGTTTCTTTTTCAAAATCCTCACTGTCTCATTTGGGTTGGCCGGGAAACCGCACAGGAAAAGACTACGACAGACAGTCAGGACTACAGAGAAAATCACTGGTGCCAGCTTGCCCTCCATTCAAGACTTATGCCAAATGCAAACCCGCTGTGACGTCACCCAGTGGTTTGTGGACGACCATTTTGAAGCCTTCAGTTTGGCATTATGGAGGTTGCCTTTTTTTTTTGCAAGCAGTGCATATGCAGGACTGACGAGAGCGAGATACTGCGAGTTGGGTGTTGCTTGGTTTTGGCTCGTCTGTTAAGCAGGAAAAAATGGACACCACTCTGGTCATGATTGTTCTCGTATTACAGCTAAGTAGTGCACTAACCTATGTTTCATATTAGGTGATAAACAGGCAGTGCATTAACAGAATCTTGATCCATATTTAATCGGCACCGCCTAGTTTGACAATTTGATCTGAGTTTGGTGCATTGTACTAGATGGACTCACTGAGAATGCCTCAACAATCACTCAATCCCATGGTAGCCCCCATCCTAAAGCATGCTCTGCTTTATTGTTATTGCTTTTTTTTACTATAAATGTGACCATAATTTCATGAATCATCATACTGTATAGAAGAAGACTGCAAACTAGCAATTGAGCTTATAAAGTCATTAGGAAACTGTTAACTGAGGTCATAAATCAAGTGAGAAGTAGGGATATTTTGCAGGGTAGATACAATCAGATTTCTTTTTGAAACCAGTGGAGTCGCCTGCTGGCCATTAGTAAGAATAGAGGTTTAAGGCACCTTGGGATTGGCTTCACTTTCTAGTCCAGGAGGCCACATCCAATCTTTAATATACGGTCTATGTCCAGAGTCAGAAACCGGGCAGGAAAACCACTACAGACACCCTGGGAACAACCTCCTCCACCTTCTCCTCTCTGAAAGGCACTGTTTCTGCACTCTGATGAAAAAACAAACAAAATGGCAGTTCACCCCAAAATTAAAAATACATATTTCTCCCCTGGCCTGCAGTGCTATTTATCCATCTGGATAGTTTAGGTGCAAGCTGCAGAGTTTTAGAAATGGCACTCGGTTTGTGGTGCTCAAAGCACCAAAATATTAACTTGAAGAATTCAAAATCAGCATCTCATCCCCAAAAAATCATAGTTGCTCAAAATAAAATCACAGACCTTGTTGTGAGCAGTTTCATATAGGGACTACTTTCTTCCTACAGTAGAATCTACTGGAACTACTAGAAAGAAAGTGCCATTTAGTCCCATTATATTGGAGAGAGGGTTGACTTCTCTACAGCTGATATCTCCAAAATTCTGCAACTCACAGCAGAAAAATAATAGATATTTAAATAGCACTGCAGGCCAGGGGGGAAATATGTATTTTTGATTTTGGGGTGAACTGTCACTTGAAGTAACATTGCCCAACACTGCAGCAGCCGAATTCAGCCCTGCTGCCATCAATGTTGCATCACTTGCTGTCTCAAAGCACCTTTAAAGGCATGAGTGGGCTTTAGCTCTCGCTCATAAATAATTACAATAAATAAACAAATTCCAAGGACATCCTTCCCAAATATATGAGCAAAAACACAACAAATTTAATGTATTCAGTGTCAGATTTCTTCACCACACACTTTGGAGCTTCTACAGGCGCAGGTTTGTCACTGCTTAGTTTCAAAAACTGGTTAACTTTGTGTCACTGCATCCAAGAGAATGCCAGCTAGCTAACAGTAGCAAAACACATTGTCTCTACTGACGATGTGTCGCGATAGGTGTGGTGATATTCAAACATTACTGGTCGCTTAAATTTTATATTTTAATTTGACATTTTTACGTTTGTGAAATCTTGAGCACATTTAGATATAATAATAAGTAGCTTTGTCACTGCATCTCTGAGTGACAGTTGAACCATGATGGTCACACTGAATTTGAGTCAGTGACAAGTGATGACCAGGAAACAGCTTGTTGAAAAATAAGAAATGCGGGCGGATGTTTAGCTCAGTTGGTAGAGCGTCCGACCACTGGTTCAACTCCCGCCTTCGGCCCTTTGCTGCGTGTCATCCCCTCTCTCTTTGCCCTGTTTCCTGTCTCCTCTTCAGCTATCGCTATCCAATAAAGGCACAAATGGCCAAAAAAATAACCTAAAAGAAAAATAAGAAATGTTGATGTGTTTAAAGCTCTAAAGAAAAAGATAAAGAGATAAAGAAAGCTCTTTACAATTAGGTCTTTTTCTCATTTGGGATGAAACTGATCTGTTTTTATAAGAATTGTGTCTCAGCTTTGTGGTTATGACTGAATACATTCATTCATTTATTATAGAAAGTGTGGAGGAGTCTTGTTTGTGTGTTGTGATTGTGGCAAAAAAAAATCACAAACCAGACTGTGTCATCTGTCCTCAGAGCAGAGACCCTCCACTGACCCAAGAGGTTCTTGTCTTAAACACCAAACAGCATGAATCCACCCCCTTAATACTTGACTTGCTGTTTTTTCACACAGCCATGAGGATTACCCCCAAATTCTTCAGGAAAACCTAAAATCACCAGCCAGAGGGTTGGTTCTTGGACGCAGTTGGGTGTTCCAACAAGACAGTGACCCCAAACACACATCAAAAGTGGTAAACGAATGACTAAATCATGCTAGAATTAAGCTTTAAGACTGGTCTTCCCAAAGTCCTGATTTAAACCCCACTGATAACCTGTGGACTGTGCTGAGGAAACAAGTCTGTCAGAAAGCCAACAAATTTAGTTGAACTGCACCAATTCTGTCAGGAGTGGTCAAAGATACAACCAGAAGCTTGTGGATGGCTACCAAAGGTGCCTAATTGAGGTGAAAATGGCCAAGAGACATTTAACCAAATAGTAGCATCGCTGTATGTGTATTTTTGACCCAGCAGACTCCAGAAAACCTATAATAAATTTATGAGAGAACCAAAGTGCATGATTGTTTTTTTTTCTTTCTTTTTTTTTTTGTGACAGACACGTTTCAATCATTCCATCATTGAAAATTAAGAGTTACAGGAATCATTAGAAACTCAACACTGCCGTGATATACAGTACATGCTTTACAAGTGTATGTAAACTTTTGGCAAAGCAAAAGCATGACCTGCCCTACACTGGCACTGATTGACTTACCCAAACATTTTTAATCCTAACCATACCCAATGACACTCCTCATGCTTAAATCAGTTTTTCCAAGGATGACAAAGGCATGACCCACCCTCCTCTGCGTCTGATTGGCTGGCTCTCCTGGACGTATCCAAGTAACAAAAGATTTTCTACAGAAATCTCTTGTTCGTGGTGTGTGTGTGTGTGTGTGTGTGTGTGTGTGTGTGTGTGTGTGTTTGTGTGTGTGTGTGTGTGTAATTTGTTCATAATTACCAGTTGGGTTGTTTGACAGGAGAGAAGGTGAGTCTGGGAGTCTTCACCAGCAGGGCATCTGCAAATGAGACAGCTTTACAATTAACTAGCATCTTCCTCATTCCAGCTCCGCCAACTACTGCAGGATTTTTTAAGGAGGCGTTGAAACAAGTCAACAGGCAGAGAAACTCAATTGACTCTCTCAGCCGCCTTAATCGTCTCACATGAAACACATCAACTCTGACCTGCTGCTAAATCAAGGCACTGGGAGTTCTTCTTCTCATTAGAAACAAGAACAAAATAGTTTCTGATTCTTTTTTGATTGGACATCTGATGGCAAGTCCAGTTCATCAACATGAAGATTTCGAAGGGTAATGATTTCATTTCAGAGCCGCTGAACTTTGAGTTCCAGTTAAGAGTAGAGTACAGTCTGAGCTCTGCTGGGTAATGGATGAGTCAGATTTGAATCAGTGAGAACCAGTATGTTTTTTTTATTATGTGAATATCCTGGAAACATTTTATTTTTCCTAGTTTTCTAAAAAATATAAATATATAAAATAATGAAACCAAAAGACAAATCTTCAGGCAGCCCATCATTTCTGCCACTGGGACTCTAACTCTCTAACAGCTCTCAATTCAATTGCACTACTATTTCCTAAAGTCTTATGTAGAGAAAATTTCTGCCTGTTCTAACCAGAAAAGTGGGCATATAGGTTGTTGGTTTAAGCAGCTTATTACGCCCATTTATCAGGCGGTGACATCTAGTGGCTGTAGTAATTATGACAGAAGCAAAAGAGGAAGTTTGGAGACAGTAGCTGTGTTCAAAATCGCTCCCTATCACGGATGTAGTGCACTATATAGTGTGCTCGCCATTTTGTAGTGTTGTTCGAATTCTCTTCACTACTTTTCATCCACTACATCGTCCACTATAAAATACCCACAATGCACTGCAAATGTGAGTGTACAACCAATGTACCCTACATTTTACTCCCGTATATCACAATGCAATGCGGCCGTGTTTTGTGTTTTGTTTTGTGAGAGTAGAAGAAGAAAAATGGCCACACGTGACCACATGTAGTGTCCGAATTCTCTTCCCGTCGTTCCCTACATAGTGTACATGATATAGTGCACTACATCATATACACGATGTAGGGAATAGGGAGTGAGTGGATGAGTGGATGATTTCGAACACAGAGAGAGAGAGTCTATATAAGAAGGTGGTTGAGATAAATGGATGGATCAAACACACTCAGAGCACGATCTTATGCCGATCTAAAGCACAAGTTAAAAGTCTGAGGTGCAATGGATTTAATTTATTCAAGGTGTGTCCAAATCCACCTTTGCGTCTTGCACCTGTGGTGCAGGGCTATCCTGCCCTGTCCAGTGTTTTGCGCCAGCAGCACACAGCAGGATCAGCTGCGCCCAAGTACATTGATTAATTCATGGGTGAGTTTAGGCCAAACATGCAATAAACCAATCAGAAAGTCAGTTCTCATCACCTTTAATATAGGTGTGCCAGGGCTGCAAACGTTAGCAGCATGAAGGCAGATTTATCAGGAGGAAACAAAGAGAAGAGATTTTTAAGCGAGGAGACAGATCTCCTGGTTTGAGAAGTGAAAGCACAAGAGCGCGGAATAAATGGAGACGACATGACGTCTCCATAGCAGCTTCATTTGGAAATGCATTTTTTATTTATTTTACATGAATGAACACCTGCAAAAAATAATACAATGAATGAACCATAAATGTCATGCAGATATGTAACTGGTTATGTTTCACACTAAAGCACCTTGAAATCATGTTGGGGAGAGGAGTGAAGAGTGGAGGAGAGAGACGGCACGGCCGAGAGGACAGTGAGCCGACCCTGTCTGGCTGCAAAGCTGGCCTCTCACTCCTCATCTCCTCCTCCCATCCTCGCTCTCTCGTCCCGCTAACAGAAACAGGATCAGAATCAGAAAGCGTTTCAGAAGATTGATAATCTGTGTGCAAAGTAACACACAGATTATCCAGCGGGTATATCCAACCAGCATCAGGCTCTGACAGAAGCACTCAGACCTTTTTCTTTTTTCGGATGGGGCCATTTTGTATGTTATACATCATTGTTGTTTAATCCTTGTTATGGATCCAATAAACATGTATCCAAGCACTTTCCAAGGTTAGCCCTAAGTTTGCAGATTCATCGCCCAAAAACTGTCTAAACACAGGGCTAAAAGATGCCAGTGTGATCCG
>JAJHUR010089433.1:0-15049 GCA_027495735.1 Lutjanus campechanus
ATGGACGCTGTAGGAGAGAGGAATAAGTTATTTGATAGACATCAGAGGGTTAATATCTCATTTCATGAAACCGTCTATACAAAAAATTGTTAAAAATGTTATAGTTATGGCAAAAAATGTTCATGTTTTACTGTGACTTGTTGTAAGCTCCTAAGTGGAGCATAAGGTTAGAAACTAAACCAAACTTAAGAAAACTAAACAAACACCCTTTGATAAGATTCGATATTAGTGTGACAGTGAAGAAACATTCACATTTACATCCCGCTCTGTAAGCCAGGATCAGGATCATGCGCGATTCATTTGCAGCCTGGACGTGGAGTGGTGTGGGTCTGCAGCTGAGACTGCTGCGCGAGGCTACTGTGAGACTGACCGCCTGTGAGTGCTTTGGGACGGGGGAGGGGCTCACGGCAGCACCCGCTGCTGTTGAGGACAGTAACTGCAGAACGATACATGATTTCACGTCAGAGTCTCCCAAACACCAGAAAAGTCTCCAATAACACCAGAAAAAGTAGCTAGATTTGTCGCTAATCGCCTTGGACAAAAAAGTTGCCAAGAGGATTTGGAAAGTCGCCAGATTTTGCGAGAAAGTCGCCAGGTTGGCAATACTCCTCTAGTTGCGTGCACATCTCTGTGATGACGTTGCACCGAAACCTATTATTTATTCTTTTTTATTAGTTTTTTATTTGTTTTTACTACAAATCTACTGCTCAACATCCATGTCCAAGAGGTGGCGGTAAAGCAGCTGCCACTAAATTGAAAGAAGAATAGGGAATCCTCCACTCTGTTATCCACTGCTTCTCCCTGAGTCAGGCAGGCAGACAGTAGTAATCGCCTCAGAGACAGTCGGGAGTCAGATGTGGGACTTCCTGATCACACAGTACTTCTCATAGGAGGGAATAAACGGAAATTTGTCCCACTTCTCTGCGCCAAACCAAAACGCAGTCTACTCATCGAGTTTAATCGTTATTTAGACTGATTTTATTCGGCAGAGCGGGGGTTATTAGCGTTAGTTAGCAGGTGAGCTAACCTTAACGTCAGGACTGTGCTGTGCTGCCATAGCCATGTCCGCCTCGGCTGGATGCTCCCCGGCAGGCCAAAGCTCGGGCCTCGGCCCTGGTATGTCCATGTTCCGCTGGCTGGAAGTACTGGAGAAAGAGTTCGACAAGGCCTTCGTGGACGTGGACCTGCTGCTCGGAGAAATCGACCCGGATCAGGTGGATATTACGTACGAGGGTCGGCAGAAAATGACCAGTCTGAGCTCCTGTTTTGCTCAACTGTGCCACAAAACCCAGACGGTGTTCCAGCTGAACCACAAACTGGAGGTTAGTAACTTCAGCCTACGTGTTAGTCAGAGTGGTTCTGTGTGCTGTTAGACTGTCAGATACTGTCCACCGGCATATACCGATGCTGTGCCACTTCCTCTGTAGTGTCATACGTCAGTCCTTTATGTGGTGTTATGTCGCCGCTGTTAGCTATGTCATTAGTGTTCCAGTGCCACATACTACTGCCTACTGACACATGATGAGTCTGTACTGCTTCATTAATGTCATGCCACTGCTGTGTGCCACTTAAAAACGTCATGGACACATACTTCTGTTAAATCAGACTTTATTTGTACAGCACTCTGCATACAAACAATCTAACACTTAGTACTCCACACAATAAAACAATAAACACCACACACACACACACACACACACACACACACAGACACACACACACACTCAAAGCAGTGACTCTGTAAGTGATAACACTAACAATAACACTAAAATAACATTCATTAAAAACAAGAACTGAAGAAACGCTATGATAAATGTGAAAACATTAAAGACAGGATAAAAACTCAAACTAGAATAAATAAGGTGAACAAACTAAAACCAGTCAGTCAATCAATCAACTCCAAACAGTAGATACAAAGTAAATAAAGGGCCAAAAATGAAAACTGAGTCATTATCTACTCAATTGAAGGTTAGGTTTATTTTTTTAGTCCACAAAACACTGCTGGAGTTTCACTGGAAATCCACATTGCAGTCTCTCCCAAACAATAGAAGTGAATGGTGACCAGTTTTCACATGTAAAAAAACAACTGAATAAAAACATAAAACACCTCCATACTGCTCGTCTGGTGTAATCCAAGTCTCCCATGGCTCCAACATGCCAAATTGACTTGAAAGATGTTTTAGCCTGAATCTTCACTGTAGATCGTTTTGGAGCCATGTTCATGTGTGCATGCACACTGTCTGAAATGGGTGTGTGAGTGGTGTGACGGTGTCCAAACTGCATGTCAGGTCTTTAGGAGACTTGAATTACACCAAACAAGCTATATGAAGCCATTTTTTCCCCTAGCTGTTTTCTCCACCATTCACTTCCATTGTTTGGGAGATTCAGCAGCACTGTTTTCCTGTGAAACCCCAGCAGTGTTTTGTGGTGAACTATCCCTTACTTAAAGAGAGGACATGTATTACAGTGAGTAAACTCAAAAATAAAGGGTAGAATAATACAGAAAATAAAAAAAATAAGTTAATAAATAGATGAAATAGATGAAATAAAATGGTATACCAACTAGTAAAACAGACTCAAATATATAGCCTAAATAAATAGATATATAATAATACTGTGTAAAACTGGTAACTAATACAGTAAGATTATAGCCTCTGTGAAGACTCTTCTGTCAGTGATGTGATTAACATTTTAAACTACTGATTAATTTCTATTGGATTGTTTCTCTGTAGTTCAAGTCACAAAAATACATTACAGATGTAAGCATCACATTTTCCAAAAAATATATGCCTATAGCTTCTGCAGTTACGGTTGCAATGGTAGAATTATTTCACGGTATGACAACTGTCTCAGAAAATCTCACAGTGTTATGGTACAGTATTACACAGTTAGAAGGGTGTGTTTTGTGTATTTCACAAAAATGATGTCCTGACACATAGAAACTTGATATAAATTTGAAGTATTTGTTAATAGCACTAATGTGGTAGGATTCAATACCATTGATTAGCAAATCCACATGGTATAACCATCAATTTTCATGCCATGGTGTACTGTGATAACCTTAGACTTAGAATGGTATGAGATGTCCATGGTATGACAGCAGTCTCAGGAAATATCACAGTTTCACTGTATCATGAATACAAAATTCAGGGTTCAACATCAACCACGGCCACAAAAAGTTACACTGTGTCCACCAAATATTCCACTGTGGCCATCAAGTTTTGTCCCCTTCCTGCAACATTACATTTCCACAAACATCCTGATTTCTTTCACAGCTTTTACTTCAACATTGTATGAAAACTGAAGTCTGTGTTTACTGAGCTGACTCAAACTGCTAACATGATCCTCACAGAAGAACCAAAAGCACAAAAGGCGACTATGAAAAAACTAAATGACAAAACTTATGAGTGATTGGAAGCGGGAATTTGAGTGGCGACAATATGACACATCTAAGGATGTAATGTACTGCAGTGTGTGAGTAGGTCAATATTGTGAAATAAACCCTGACAGGATGATGCAGACTCTTGAATCAACGTGAAGGGGTTTATTTCACAATAATGACCTACTCACAGTGCATTATCCCTCTTATTAGATGGTTACTTGCAAACAAAACATTTGGCACATTAATGTGACACAAAATATTAATTTTAAAATTATTTTGTGGCTTTATTTCACAGTTGGGACCTGCTAACTGTACATTATACTACTTTAATTTGACACAAAATATTCATTTTAAGATGATTTTAGTGATGTAGCAATGATTTTATTGTTCCTCCAGAGTCTGTGATCAGAACTGTGTCTATAGCAACAGTCTGCTATAAAGAAATAACAGACCTCAGAATGCTGTAATTGACTAATCAGAATCGAGATTTTAACAAAGCCATGTAGTAAATTTGTATAACGTGAAGTCAAATTTAACCTTATTATCAGTTATATGGATGTTTCTGTCCAATATTTTATGTTTTCATATAAAATAAACCATTATATTTTGCCTGTGTTGTACAGAAAGCACAAGAACATGTGCTGTTTGTGCTTACATAGATCAGGGTATGCTGTGCAACTTGAGAAACGGGGAGAACCTGTTGGAACCAATGACAGATTCATGGAGGGGGAGGGAGAGACAGAGTGAGACAGAGAGAGATTTTCAGGCTATCACCTCTAAAACCAAATATTAAAAAGAGGAAACATTTTAATTCACCACTTGAGTGAGAAATCTGGGCCTGTTCAGGGTCGTACAGTGTGACATATGCATGTGTGCGAAATGCACACACATTAACGTGGCGGCTGCAGAGTCGTCGCAGCTGCGGAGTCGTCGTCAAAATCAAATATCATCATATTTTTGACCAAATACCTTGATATTGATAGTACAATATTATAGGTATAACTATTGGTGCTTTCAAAAATATTAACACTAAGGTTGCACATTATGTTCTTTTTTCTGAACTTTCTGGTAGTTGAAAATGATAATCAGTTACTTGTTATTCTGTCTTTTTCATTTTTCTCTTGAACTTTCCTTTTTCAACAAATGCCTCTGCCAGACAAAAGCATGTCAAATTAGGCACAATTACTGATTGATAGATTTATAATTGGCTAAATTCTTAATGATGGCAATCAGTTCATGAATAATCATTAACATCCTTGATTACCACAATGAGATTTTTGATCAATAACCATCAGTAATGTGGATATAATGAGTGTGTAAAGACCAATAATAGAACAGCCACAACAAATAAATTCAGAAAGTGACGTCACTTTACTGTAATGCAGCCTTCATCAAGATATGACAGTCTGAAATCTGAGATGATATCTAGTTTCACATCACAGTACAATATAATATTGATATATTGGCCAGCCCCAGTTGTGACAGTCCAGACATGTTGCTGACTGACTACATAATCCTGTGCAATTACTCTACTGTCTACTCTGTCATACAGCATTTCTATTTACACTGATATATAAATATGTATTTTTGTGTCCCGATGCACACTGTGTACATGATTCTTATTTTTCTTATTCCTATTCCATATCTACTTCTAATCTATTACAGTACATATGTATAATAATAACTGTATGATATCAGCATATTACTGTTTGGAAAACAAAGCACATACCTTTACTGTGTATATTCTGTTTTATTTTCTACTATTACCATTTTGTATCTGTATGTTTTTATACACTTTGTTTTGTTTAGTTTTTTTTAATATTTCCTCTTCTAACGCACTATGCAATATATTTTTTCTGTTCTTGAAAGGAGCATCTGTAACGTAAACAATTTCCCCACTGTGATCAGTAAAGTGTTTTTGATTCTGATTTTGGATCAGCCTCCCATCTCTGGGTGACTTCTTGGAATCTATGGTACAGTTGCAGTTAAAAGTGGCCTCCATCAGGGTGGTTTTCAGTCCCAAGAGACGGTCCTAGTGGGAGGTTCCCATTCTTTAAAACCAGCACAGTGTTGAGTCTGACCTGACAAATCCACCCCTCCCCTTCACTCCAGGCACAGCTGGTGGACCTGCGCTCTGAGCTGACCGAGGCGAAGGCTGAGCGGGCAGTGGTGGAGAGGGAGGTCCATGACCAGCTCCTGCAACTCCACGCTCTCCAGCTGCAGCTTCATGCCAAGCAAGGCCAGGCTGAGGACTCTGACTCCATCAAAGACAGACTGGTAAGTAGGAGGAGGAGAAGCTGTCCACCACCTTCACACAGAATATATAAAAACACTGACAATAGGGAAAACTATAAAAAGATATATTTTTGAGCATGTTTGTTTGATGGAGACAGTGCAGGGAGAGAGATACGGGAGGTAGGACATAAAAGAAAAGTCAACAGTCATACTGAGGACGCTGCAGCTATATGATATGTATTCTGATATGAGTTCTGCAATTTCAGGAGGTCCCAACTGGGCCTGCTTGACAGAGAATACTAGTCCCAGAGCAGTGCACTGTTGTGTTCATCAACAGTTCCCTGCTGTTAAGGAAACACTCTCTGCCTTATTTTACACCATTGTCTTAAAAAAAAAAAAAACTCATCTTGAGGAGGAAGAGCAGAACACCTGCCGCTGAAAATAAACTCTTCAATAATATATTAATGCAGAAAGATACCTGGAGCCTTCATTTAAATGCACATAGAGACCTCCTCGCTTCTTGCAAGTTTTCTGAGGGCTGGCTTGACAATTCCAAAGATGAATTTTATGGTTGGTGAAGGATTCCAGGTGGGAAAATAAAGCTTGATGCAAACTTGTTGTAAAATTGTTTAGCATACACACCCAGAACATAGCATACATTTTAACAGCTGCATTTTAAAACCATTTATTTACATAATGAACATTTAGCTATTTGTATTCAGATATCAAACATGGAAAACTATGGAATTTTTAAATGGAAAATGTGCAGGAGACCTGTGATGTGTCTCAGGATGAGCCGATCTGACACTCGGTAATGGTATCTGTCTGATACTGGCCCAAATCCCTGGATTGGGAATACTGGGAAAGACAAAACAGTTTCATCAGATACGATCCATGAGCCTAAATGATCACATAAATGTTTACCTGCACAGCAGCGCTGTCATCACGTCAGCTGTGTGGGATTCATTTAAAGGAGCAAAAAAGGAGAACAGCCAAGTGCAATTTTGCATTCATGTAATTTATTTAAATTTAATTTAGAATATTTGAATGGTGTTGGCCAATAAAAAATGCTGCTAAAAGTTCTGTGTTTGGAAAAAGTGTGAATAAAAAGTAGCAGCAGTATCTGTGTAAAAACCCAGTCTGGGCCATGTATTCCTTCTTTTTACTGGAGTAGAATGTTTGTTTCACAGCTTGATGCTTTTTAGATACCAAGTTAAGAGATGTGCGTCCATACAAGTGTATGGTTTTGCTCATTGATTTATTTGTATATTTTTTTTATTTATTGATAAAAAGTCCAACATTTAGTCATGACATGGACATTGTGAGACATTTCTTAGGAGGTTTTGATATTATGAATACTCCCACCCTTAACCCTCCCTATATTTCCATGGCTAAAAAGGTACAAAAAAAAAAAAAAGATACTGAGAATATCAGTATACAACAGAACAGAACCAACATTTAAATTTATCAACATACATTAAGAAAATAATAGGGAAAAAAGAAAATGAATAAATAAATCAGTAAATATGAAAAAAGAAAAGAAACTGGAAAACTGAATTAAAAAAAAAAAACAATAAAACCTGTGTACCTGTACATATATTAACAATGGGCTTTATCATTTTATGTCCTGTGTGAGATCAGTCCTCAGGCATACAAATGTATTATTAACAGTGTAGTTGTTCAAGAGAAGGAAAAAGACTGCATGTGATATACATTAGTATCATCTGTATCTGTATCTGTATCTGTGTCAGTATCAGACATGAAGAAGTGGTATCAAGTGGGGCTGCATGATACCATGATATGATTAGTGGAAAAGATCACTTTTTCACGTTCACTGAAAAAAACCCTTCTGAGATCATGATGATGTGATATTTATTAATCTGAACCAAACAAACATGTTTTTTTTAGGTCAGGTTATCTCTGCAGTACTACACTACCTCATTATACTGTAATGCTGTTGTCTGATTTGGATACTGCACTTGGCCATATTGTGATTTTATTGTGATCGTGATTAAATGTGCAGCCTTAGTATCAAGCCATCACTTGTTGGCACATTTTGTCTCTGTGTGAGTTTAGGTTCTTCCCACACATCAAGTCCTGTTGTATGAGATGAAGAACTCATTGTACTACATGTTCTTTAACAAATCATAATACCATTTCTCTCAGACTGACTACATATAACTTATAACTTATAAAAATATGAAGGATAAATCTCAGACTCAGACTGTGTCATGCAGCCGGTGTTGAAAATGTAAATAATTTATGTTGCTCATTAAAATCAGACTCTAATATATTTCCTTCCCTTAGTGAAAGCATCATTAGATTACAAAAGACACTCAATCTAACATTCACTCCTCAGACAGCTGACAACATGTAGACCAGCCTGACTCTGAGCCGACACTGTCTACACAGTGTTGTGTGTTGTTAGCAACTGTATCACTGTGCCACAGCACTCATAGCTAATTAAGTTACCCACGTTAGTGAGTAAGAAAACAAACTTGAAGCCTAACGCTGTACTTCAGGTCTGCTACTGTATGCTGCTGTTGCTGTGGTGCTCCTCACTTCTGCTTCCTGTC
Source organism: Lutjanus campechanus (assembly GCA_027495735.1). Lineage (NCBI taxonomy): Eukaryota > Metazoa > Chordata > Actinopteri > Lutjaniformes > Lutjanidae > Lutjanus > Lutjanus campechanus. The sequence goes on from JAJHUR010089433.1 coordinate 8,194, forward strand.
GCTTCCACTGCTTTCAATGAGCCTTTTCAGTACTGATGTTCATAACACTTACCAACATATCTTCTACTTGTATTGTCTGGGTAACTTACTGATGATCTCTGGTGCCTGACTTTTCTCTAATTGACTTCTTTCTCTTCTTCCTCTGCCCCTTTTCTTCTAAAGCCTGCTCCAACATTGGAAGAGATGGTAAGTTTGTGTCTGGTTGTGTCTTGTAGAATATCAGATTGTGTAGCTACACTTCACTCAGCTCATGATTCAGTGATACTTAAAGGTAGGAGCAGTCTGGGACATGAATTAGAGCTGTCCTCCTACTTAATAACACAGCCTAGAATTCAGTTGTCCATGGTCACACTTGTGGTCTGGTGTCTCCTTGTGTGTATGGATGTGAACGATTAGTTGACTATACAATTAAACATCGCCACCTTCAGCATCAGAAATATTAGACAGTTTAAACTATTTATCAATATTTTAAGGCACTCACCTGTCATGCAGCCACTTGCCTTTAAGCAGTGCTGTAGCTCCAGTGGTCTGAAAAGTTGATGCTTTCGATGCTTTGCATCTTCAAATGACTCTTAATACCCACATAATGTCAAACCTTACATTATGAATCAATGAATTGTGCTCAATTTAACCCCATTTCTTATCAGTCGACTAGCCTAAATAAAAATTAGCATTTAATCGACAGGGAGATTATTCACTTGTGTCAGGTTTTTCTCATCCTTACCGACAGTGCTCAAGTGCCTTAAGGCTGTGATCATGTGGACGTACACTGGGGCACATTTTGTTAATGAGGTAGTTTCATCACTTGCATAAATACACATTGAAGTCGAGCTTAGATGCTTTGTTGATTTAATCTCATTTCCACACAAAAAATGGGTAGGATCAATCATATAGAATTACAATTACCATTATTTATTACATATCTAGTAATAAACATTCCTCCACTACGTTTCTCACAGTCACACGCTCACACACTCTCTGGTCAAGATTTTGGAAATGATTTTTGACAATGGAAGCTGTTTCTGTTTATGACTTTTTTTTGGATTGGCCAGTTTCTAACATGACATTCAGTGACGCCATGTTTCTTGACAGCCTTATTGATCCCCACGGTGTTTATATTCTTCTCAGACCTTGATTAACTTGCTGTAAACCCCTGCATGTGCAGCTGTAAGGTGATGTCGCTTTGGTCCAAATGTGAATTTACTAGTCCCCAAACGATATCACCCCCACACATTAAAATGACATTTCACGGGTAAAAAATATCGTCATATGTTTGAGACAGTACGGTACATGTAGACTGGAGCTTGAGATCTGTCAGGCCTGGCCTTATTTCTCACATATTTCACAGGCTCATGTCAGGTTCAGGCTGTACTATTATTTATTTATTTATTTTCATTTTTCTCCCCAATTTAGTCGTTGCTAATTCCAATTCCGCCCATGTATTGTCCCTGTACACTAAATACACTAAAGTGGTCGGGTTGGGAACCTACATACATCAGGACAGAGCGCCTCTGTTTCCAGGATAGAAAATGTAATTTTCAGGAAAATATTAATCCCTACTCCCCCGAAAGGCTATTTATGGGCTCTGTCAAACTACGAAGTACGAAACTGTGCAAAAATAACTACAGAGAATAACAGTAAAACAGCACCAAACAAATAAATGAACAAATGAACAAAGTCGGGATCAGCACCTTGGAAAGCGCGGCGGCATCAGTGCCTTGACAGAGCGCAGCTGGAGCAAAGCCATAGTTTGGACACCTCTGGATTAGTCGTACCAAACGTTTTCCACGCCCTATTTTAGCCTCGCAGGTGTTGCATACTGCAAACTTGTTATCCTCCTCACACACTTCCATACAGCCGACATGGTGTAGGTCGTCAAAGCCGTGAATTGCACATGTGCGTGTTTGTGCTGCTGATGTTATTGACCTGAGCAGGCTGACATGAGGGCTGACGTATCCCTCGAGGTATTGAGAGGGTTCAAGGACTGCTCATGCTTTGCAACGCTTTAGCATATAACCGAAAAGAAGAGGCAATGTGTTTGCTTAGTGTGTTGTTTTTTGTTTTTTTGTTTGTTTTTTTTTTTGTTGCTGCCGCAGAGCGGAATTTGACCGGCGCTTTAGACCGGCAAATTTTAGACTGAGCGGCCGGTTGCTGGTCATGGCGGATCATGTGAAAACCGGCCCGATTCCGAGCATTGCCGATAAATCGGTGCAAGTCTAATGGCTTCGTATGGACACAAACTGTTTGCCTGATGAAGGTCTAGTACCGAAACGTCACAAATAAATTCTGTATTGCAAGTTAGACAGTGTGCAGGAGTCCTTTTGCAACTTTTTGGTCTGCTCACCTCTCTTCTATGTACCTGTCTTGTCTGTGCGATGTGTGAAGTGTTCCTTTGTTCAAAAAAAAAAGTAGAAAATTGCAGGAGCAGGTGAGTATCAGGTATGCTTTTTAGTGGGTTATGAATCTCCCCCCTGAAAGGTCTTTATAGAGTATAGTGGCTAGCCTCCTGAAAGCCGCACTTTCTCTTAAAACACTTCCACCCACACTCCCGCTACATGTGAGAGTTTGTGCATTTCCACTGGAATTTCCACAGTTCTCCTTTCATAGTGAAAGATTACCTTCTCTCTCCCTTTTTTCTGAAGCTTTTGATTAACATGTTGTAAGTGGTCTTCACATGTGATGTGCTTGTTCTAGGAACAAGAGCTGGAGGCCAGCAAGAAGGAGAAATTAGCAGAGGCAAGGCTGGAGGCAGAAATGAGACTATATAAGAAAGAAAATGAGGCCCTCCGCAGGCACATGGCAGTACTACAGGCCGAGGTGTATGGAGCCAGACTGGCTGCCAAGTACCTGGACAAGGAACTGGCTGGCAGGTGAGGAGCTGGAGCTCACAGCACCTTTTAGGTTCAAGTCAAGAGTTTTTTAAAATGGTGTATGATGTAAACTGACAGCAGAGCGTACTGGTTTGTGTTCCAGGGTGCAGCAGATCCAGTTACTGGGCCGTGACATGAAAGGGCCGGCACACGACAAGCTGTGGAACCAACTGGAGGCAGAGATTCACCTTCACCGCCACAAGACTGTCATCCGAGCATGTAGAGGGCGTAACGACTCTAAGAAACCTCTTTCCTCTCCTGTGGGCCATGTGAGTGTCAAAGTACAAAACAGTTCAAACTGTTGGTACCTTTATTTGTGCTTCAAAAGCTGAATGTGTTTGTGTCATCACAGGACCCAGACATGTTGAAGAAAACCCAGGGGGTAGGCCCCATCAGAAAGGTGGTGCTGGTCAAAGACGATCATGAGGGACTGGGAATCTCTATCACAGTAAGAAAACACCTGCTCTTTGTTTGTTTGTTTGTTTCCTGAAAGTTGGCCATGACAGCCTCTTGAAATTGCAGCCAAGACCTCGTTAAAGCAGCCAGCAAATCTAAGGATGCACCAATACTGATAGATTTAGTTAGACTAGCTCAGACTAGTCTGACAGGCATGAATTGATGAAGCTTCTTGGATGAGAGGCAAAACGACTTCAGAAAAAAAAAGAAAAAGACTTTTAAACAAGTCCAGTTGCTTTCGATTTAATCTTCCCTGAGATTACAACGACCTGGACCAATGAGAACATTCACAGACAATACTGATCGTGATACCAGCATTGAGTATTGGTCCAATACTGTGCTTATGTACTCATACTTGCACTCATAAAACTACTCCAATCGGATGCACAACCCCCTTCATCCATATTAGAGAACCTGTCAGTGAATAATTGTTTTGGTAGGGGTCAGATATCCTCACTATATAACACACTGGTGAAAAACCATAAAGATTCTCCTGAACATAAGAGAACTCAATGGATAGACGATGCAAGTAGATATTTCAGAGGGGGAGTGGAGTGAGATATGTTCAGGGGCTCAGCTCTTAACAATAAATACCCATCTTAAATTGATTCAATGTGAGGATTTATATTTCTCCAGCTAGACTGAATCAAATGAATCAAAATGTTCCAGATATTTGTCTCAAATGCACTGCAGAGAAAGGCTCCTTATTTCACTGTTTCTGGAGCTGTCTGGAGCTGAAATTATTAAATGCATTTCTCAAATTTGTGGATTGTTTTCATAAAACTCAATAAATACATGTCTATTTAAAAAAAACTGCTCCACTGATACCACTTAAAGTAGCTGCTTCAATGCAAGCGATTTGATGAAACATCCGAAGAACAAACATGACAAACTGAGACGAGTTAAAGGAGTTCACTGCAGGGTAAACACTCATACATGCCGCCCCCGGCAGCAGAATAAAAGTGTTGCAGAGATTTCTGATTTTGCTCAAGGAGGATTCCTTCTCTAAACCTTGGTTTGTTTGTTTTTTTTAATCTTTTTTTGTTGAGTTTTACACAACATTAACATGTCAGCAAAGAAGATAAGTATATTGCCCCCAACCCTGGCAAAAATAAAAAATAAATGAATGAAATAAAAAACATAACAAATAAAAGACATAATAATTAAAATCACAGCAGTGATTCAGCAAAAGCTTCAAATCATTCAAAATCACAAGTTTCCAAGAGGTCCATGTAAGGACTCCACAAACAAGCAAAGTTCTTTTCCTTCTGTTTTAAATATATACATCAGTCTCTCCAAAGCTAGACAGGCTGTTAATTCCTTTGTCCACATTCCAATGGAAGGTGTATCCGCATGAAAATGATCCTTCTGGTTTGTAAAAGTCCAAAGTCAATAAGCAGCAACTGCTGCCACATGGAGAGCGAGGGCACCTGCCACTCTGGCTATTTGCTGCTGCTGTCTGACACGGGCGCTAATGTTATCTTTATCTTTTTTCCATCTATCGACTTGTTTTAATGGTGTCAGAGTTCCCTGAATTACACAAATGTTCACCAGCAGTGGACAAACATTAATGAGGAGAAATGAGTTTGATTATCTGGTCTTGACCAATATATAACATTATATTATTTTGAAAAATTCAAAACACTGGAAAAACAGAAGCTCCTACTCTACAGATTTGAAAAGATTTGATGAGATACTCTTTGTCCATAGAAAAAATTGGTCCTCATGTAAAAACATTTTCATATTCTTATCTTAAATTTCTTTTTGTTCATATGGTGGGATCATACCAACACGCTACGACAGATTCAACAAACGCTCTTAACTTAAAATAACTGTAAATGGTCCACCTGTGTGTATCTGAGTGCACGTGCATGAGACTTGTAAATTAGCATAATCAACGCCCCAATAATACCATATATGGCCGCACTTCCTGTGTCAGGAAGTGTTCATTCATGAACATGGCACCAAAGAGAAAAAAGAACTTTACAAGTTCTGAATCTGACGTCCTGCTTTCAGAGATCCATAAAGGAAAATCTGTTATTTAAACAGCGTCAGCAGTGGAATTAAAAGACCTGCTGAAGCAAAGAAACAGGAAACAGGATGCTGTTAAAGCCGTGTTACCTGAGGGTCAGACTGTCACTGAAATAAAGAAGAAACGTCTCCATACAAAAGTGACTTAAAAAACAAAAGCCACAGTAAGAGGTGACTGATGACTGCAGTGAGAGGAGAGGGTTAAGGGAAAGTTTCTCATCACAGAGACAGAGGACAGCGTGAGCATCTTCCTTGATGATGAACAACACATTCATAAACATAAGCATAAGCATGTGCAGATAAACGGCCAATACACCTGACAGCAGGAATTAATGAGGAGAGGCTTTATAAGTAAATTTACAATTATATCATATTTAGAAATGTAGTCAAACAGGATAATGTCGATATAATTATGAAATATAATTTATTTATCAAACTGAAAATGTCTTCATGCTCATGAAATATGCAGTCATTAGTGAAAAAACTCAGTTGTGATACCAGCAGACTGACTGCACATGACTCTACGACAGGTCTGGAGCTCATAAATTGTTTGTATTTGAAAGAAAATTCAAAATACGAGAAAATTGGCAAAGTTCTCCTAAATCATTCGTACACACCACTTAAGAACAAATCTGTTCGTACGAGTGGTTCTTGCGTGAGGCCCAATGTCTGAAGATAACAAAACAAAGCAATTTAATGAGGTTTGGAAATACATACAGTATATGCTGCTTTATAAGATCAGGACGAAAATAACTTGTGGCAGGGCTGAGAAGAGAAGGGAGGACTCTGGTGGAAATAAAGGGCATAGAATAATTGTGAGGTGTGTGTGTGTGTGTGTGTGTGTGTGTGTGCGTGCGTGCTAACTCACAAAGTGTCAAGACATTAAATATTCTCACACCTATTTGAGTGCAAAGAGTCTGACTCTGCAGGCTGTTTACCTCTCACTCCTCACCCAGCTCAGAGCACTGCTGAGCGTCCTGTGCTGCTGGATGACAGCACAACGCAGAGCAGCAGCTGTCACTCTGCAGACACTTATATTAGCAAAATAAAATGACAAATATCGCCAAAAAAATCGGCCAAAAAAACAAAACAAAAACAACAGTGATTCAGCCCATTGTTGATGGGTGATATATTTGTCCACCTAAACCTGTCTGTAAGCACTTTCAGAAGCTGAAATAAAACATAACTGATTAAGTTAAGATGAGCTGTAAGAGTAAATCATTTCTGATAGAACATAAAAACATAAAAACATAAAAAGAGCAGTATTTGACCGGATGAGTTAACATGTGTGTGTTGTGATCAGGGTGGGAAGGAGCACGGTGTTCCCATCCTAATCTCAGAGATCCATCCCAGTCAGCCTGCAGACAGATGTGGAGGGCTGCATGTTGGAGACGCCATCCTCGCCGTCAACAGCATCAATTTGCGAGATGCCAAACACAAGGAGGCTGTTACCATTTTGTCCCAGCAGGTAACACAGGCACACACACACACACACACAC
>JAJHUR010089435.1:6886-18756 GCA_027495735.1 Lutjanus campechanus
AAAAAAAACATTCACCCACCCTGCAGTTTCATGTTGTTTCTGCACACTTTAAAAAGGATTATATCAGTGGTTTTGCATGTTTTTGGCCCATTAACTACAACCCACATATACTTTGCATCACAGCTAATTATTTTGCAAATAATGCTGCTGTGTTTTAGAAATTTGAATGTACTTCTTTTTTTACCAGTTCAGGAAGCATAATGGTGCCCATTCATTTCTGTATTAGAGTCATTATACCAGAATTTTAAACTCTGATACAATACTATTTAAAAAAAAACAAAAAACATACACAATACCATGGCAACAAGAAAGAGAAAGTCCTAAGCACTCAAAATAACATTTTTCTTCTTCTGGTACAGAAAATGTAACTGAACACTGTCTGGTTTTCATGCAAACCAAATTTCAGCCAGGAGGACAATAAAGACTGAACTGAAGGATTGAATGAGCACTTTGGTACTTTCGATACCATGAAATATTCATATTTTATGGTTTTTAAACGCGTGTTATTGAAAAGGTATCAACACGTCGACAGTTTTGACAGCCTTGTTCTATATGTTATGAAAATCTCTATCAGCTGTTCCTGAAAACTTGCACCAATGGTGTAATCCCAATGGTTTTCCTTTTTGTCAAAGTAACACTATTGATATGAGGTAAAGCAGCAGAGAACTTTCAATTCAACCTTTGCTTCACCGCATTAACACATGGCAATGTTAATGATGACAAAAATTAATGCAAATTTAACAAACAGCTGTATGGGAACAAAAGGAAAAACTGTTTAGCATAGAGAGCCGCTGGGACGATGCATGTTTGTGGGCCAACCTGGACGTTATAACATCTCACAAAAAGCCAACAGGATTTTTCCCCATTGGATTTTGGATTATTACAGAAAATAAGCTCTGTAAAAACTTGTTAGCAACTGTCTTTTTAAAGACACAAATGTCTGAGTTTTTGGACTCATTAAGTATAAGTAGTACACATAATTTCTCTTTATAAAATGTGCAACACACTTGTGTTATCCTTTAAGAGCAGCAAACAAGATTATTCTTTCCAAACACAGAATCAAAGCTGTGCAGTAATCACAAAATAGATGCACCATCACTTAATATTCATTTAAATACAGACGACCAGTCTGCAAAAATGCTGACATCTTGACCAACCACAAGTTTAAGGGATTTACCAACTGTTATATAAAACACAACAAACTACTTTTTAATTTCATGATGTCAGTCTCTGAGCAAGAGTGGAATCCCTCATCCCACTTCAATGATTTGTACAGGTTATTATTACTACTATGGAGGCAGCTATTTGTGTGCAGCATTTGAGTCCAAGACAAATTTCCCTACGGGGACAGTAAAGTATAACGTATTGTACTTCAATCTGCAGTGAATCTCCTTCCTCTACACTTCCCACATCTTGTCTTTTTTTTATTATTATTTCTGCTTCTCGTTATCCGCCGTCTGACACACAGTGTGGTTTGATTGATTTATCACTTATTGTAGAACAGATCAATATTACACATGCTATATTTGGGGGAACTCGCAGCTTGAACTGACTGCAATTTATCATTTTAATTAGATTCCTCACAATTATGCGTGAAACCTTGTTCAAACGAACTTCTATAACTCATTACAGTTCTTGGGTTCTCTGGGGTTCAGAAGAGACTTTTTTTACGTCTGATTTAATGCTGCGTCAGACGGTTTTCAGCCCTGAGAAATGATAAACACTCCATGATATTCTTTGGCACTAAAATGGCCAAAGAGTTACAGTCCCAGTCAAAAGTTTGGACACGCTTCTCATTCAGTGTTTTATCTTTACATTTAAGAAATGGATCAGGCTAAAGCAACATTGTGCAAAGCTGTTATCAAACCAAAAGTTGACTCCTTTGAACACTTTTAGGTCGACAGCTGTGCAGGAGAAGACCATGGGTCAACAATAAAAAGCAAAAAGAATCTTGCAGATTTAGTAACACTAATGCTATTAACTCTTTCATTGGAAGTTCAGCAGCCAGTGTGCAAGAATCTTTTCACTTTTTACGAATCTAAAACATATTTTGCCTTGTTTTCACATTTTTTGCTTACTAAATAATGTCTCGAGTATTAACGTGTCCAAACTTTTGACCTGTACAGTAAGGGGTACAGATGTAGCGTTGAGAAATTTCGCCCCCTCTAACACCCTGTGTGGTTTTCCTCACCGAGCCATCGTCATCATCGTCGTCGTCATCTTCCTCGGGCTCCGGTTCCTTCTTCTTGGAGGCGCTCCTCTCGGCCCCGGCGCTGCTCCTCTTCTTTTCTTTGCCGCTGCTGGCTCTCTTCTTCTTCTTGCGTCCTGGAGTGTAATCGCTGCCCTCGCTGTCAGAGCGCTGGGCGGGGCCGCCGTCTTCAGCCTCCTCCACCCCGCCCACGTCCATGGGCTCTGGGGAGCTGATGGCAAGCTCCTGAAACAAGGAGAGCAAAGACACAAGTCAGCAATCTGAAATTTAAGATGATGGAACAGGACACAGAAACAGAGTTCTTGCTGGAGTTTGACTAGAATGAGCAGTGTTCATTTATATTTACAAACGGGAAGACCAAACGGCTGTCAACTTGAAATTTAAAATCAAACTAACAACATTGTTTTTTCCTGAATTAACTTTCAACTTGTTAGATTTTCTGAAAACTACTACAAGGACCTTTTGTTGATTTTGGAGGCTCCAGCGGACAAAAGTGGTAGCGTTTACACCGCCATGAACACATAAGATAACTGGCTACTCACTGTAACTCTGCCTGGGAAAAATACAAACACTGGCTCGTTTCATCCGATTTCAAGGAGAATCCGACATGGCGGCAGAAATTAAGAATAACTACAAACAGCTAATCTTCACTCTGACGGTCTCATTTGTTTATGTAGGTCACATAAAGGCATCAGTATTAATCTGAGACCATTTCATAACCAGATGAATCATTGTAGCAGCTTTAATCATACAAGACAATAGTTCTAACAGCACTTCTGAAAATCCAATCAAGAGATATGCTATAGTGAAAGTGACAGTATATCATTTATTTAATAATGGTTGGATGGAAAAAATGCAAGAAATAACTAAATTAAACAGGCCTGAATAAGGTGTTAAAAATGTGTCCTATGCAAAATAAGTAAATATAATGCAAAATGTAAAAGGCTTTGACTATTAAATTTTACCATAAGGATAGGAAAAGAATCGGAGCAGCTTTTTCACCAAGTCTTTTACAATCATCAGGGTTCAACCTTTGTTTTTTGTTTTTGTTTTTTTAATCTAACTGCTCAAAGTCACTTTTTACTTGCCTTAAGTAACCTGTTCTGTTTATTAGCGTTTATCAAATAACAACAAAGTAACCAGTGGAAATAGTAACTAGAATTTTTTGAAACCTGATATGCTGTGATAATTAGTTTTGCAATTGATGTTTTGTACAAGCAGAAGCAGAAAACGGGTTGTCAGGCCTCTTAGTGGCGATGCAAATAAGATGCTGTTGGCTCTTGAGAACTGTTTTTCGGGAATTTGGAAGTGCCCTTGAAAAAAGAAAAACCTGTTTCATCCATCTCGCTCTTCATTTTACTTCCCCTGAGCGATCCTTATTGTTGAACCCTGAAAAACTACTTCCCAGCAAATTTGAATTTACTGGCTGTTTTGCCTGCGTGAGAAGATTATCAAAGACTGCACACAGTCATGCTTTTTATTGTGTGTGTGAAGCTTAATGAACAGTGTCTGGGGTTTAGCTATTTGTTCCTAGTTTCAATTCGACATATAATCTGGATTGGACATGAGATTAAAAAAAATGCTCATATTCTTTTGATATTTTTCTTATTTTTAGGGAGTAGCTACAGTTAGTGAACACACACACACACACACGTACACAATGATCTGCAGCCTTACCTCTCTGCGTGACCGCCTCTTGCTGCCTTTACTCTCTCTGCTCTTCTTGGCCTTCTTCTTCTTCTTCACCTTCGGAGTCTCATTTTCCGAGATCTCCTCCTCCTCATCGTCTGCAAATCAGGCCAGCGGACACATTTCATGGTTAACATACACAGAGAGAAGAGCGAATGTGTGTCACTGTGTTTTGACTGTGTAATAATTTTGCTGAATATAGAGATGGGATGACAGCATGCATACCATATTATGTAGTGCTCTACATGTTAAGAATAAAAGTAGGAATAACAGTATTCACTATAAATTTGAGATTTTCTTGTCCCACTGCACTGAATCACCAAGTCAAGTTCCTGTGTACCTTGTTTATTTGGCAAATAAAGTGATTCTGAATCTGATCTGACTGACTGTAAACAAAACACAAGCGACGCACCGGTAAATTTTGGCTGTGGTTCAGTTTGGTTACTGAATCAACCCATTCTACAAGAAAGCAACTGATTCATTTAGCAGCTTCTCTCGTGTACTTTTTATTTGATACTTTTCTCAATCCTGTGATTCTACTTGATGAAGAAGAACTAATATCATGCCATTATGGCTCAATCAGGACATTTAAGATGGCTTTCACAGACTGTCATCACTTTTTAGAGTAGCGCTGAAACTAAGGGAATATCAAGGACTGATTGATAGGGTTCATATTTTAATTATCACCATCAGGATGCCACATTTCTCAATTTGCGCTGACCAACTAAGTGTTACTTTTCCTCTTTCCACCCATGCCAAGCAGCAAACACATTTTCCTGCTATCAAGTGATAGTAAAGTGGTCCATGATTAGATGGCTGGAATAAAAACCAACAGGAGACCTGAGAACCCGGACTAGTAGAAGATAAGCTGGTGGTTTCAATAACTACCCTATTTTACAGGTTGCCTTTAGGGGGAATGATTCAAATCAGGTTTGTTCTAGTGGTTAAAATTTGTCACTTACAACTTATTAGTCATTATGGTTTACTAGTACACCTCCTGCAGGTACAGAAAGGACCTCAGTCCCGTGCTGCCTCAGTGGCTCCAAAGTGACGTACGATGGCACTCAGAGCCTATTAATGTAATTGACTATGGTAAAAAGTAAATGGCAGACTGCCATTAAGATGCACCTGGTAAGGAAGACACTTTAATGTGATGAGCTTTTTAGGTCATTTAAAGGAGACTAAGCCGTGTGTCTGTGGGCGGGTGCACAACTATAAATTCAAGAGCAAAAACACTGTACAAACACAGCCTTTTCTACTTGGTGTTGATTGTTTGAAACTCCCAAAAGCACGTTATGGCTAAAATGACCATAGTCCAAAGATTTACTGTGGGTGTAAGGGTCAAGGTTGATCTTAAAATGCGTTTGTGGAACAGTGCCAACATGAAACTTTTATTATATTTGAGTTTCTATAGACTTGACTTAACACTTCATAGTTTAAAAAAAAAGAAATCCAAAACTAAGAACAATGAGGGATTACGCTTTTATTCTTAACTGTGCAAAAAAGTGTACTTTGCAATCCTAATGTCAGTATATAAAAGACTTGCAACCAATTTGCAATTAAATGCAATTAAATTGATGAATGAACTGGCAACTATTTAAGCTTTTTAAGTGCAAACACCAATCACTTTCTAATCCCTGCTTCTCCAGCATGAGGTTTTGCCACTTTTCTCTGTTTTGTATCATTGTAGAATGAATAACTCAGCTTTTGTACTGTTGGCTGGACAAAACAAACATCTGAATATATCAACTTTGAATCTGGGAAACTGTGAAAGACATTGTCCATTATTTTCTCACAATTAATATAGACTAAATTAGGGGAATCTCTTTTGTCAATATTACAATAATATTGTAGGGGTGACTGTGGTGCTTACACAAAATATTAACACAATGAGTTTTTGATAAATCATCAGCAAGATGGACTGAACAACCAAAACAGTCTTAAGTTCATACAGTGACACCACTTTTTAGTTATACAGTCTTTGAAACCAGTAAAAGACAACACTTATGCCATATCACAGTGTACAAAATCTAGGACAATGCCTATAATCTTATCACAATGTTAATTTATTATCAATATATATTAGACCCTTGACTTAATGATCAACCAATAATGAAAATAATCATTAGTTGGTGCTCTACTTGTGATTTCACTTGAGCTTGTGTCAACCTAAGCCTCGACCTGAGGCCAGATGCAGGGTCTGATATCATGAGATTCACGAAAACAAACATGAAGCATCGTTTCTCCGCCTCGAAATCCAATTAAATTGCATGTTCTTTAGAACAACCATATGCATTTATACCCGAAAATGTAAATGATTTTCCGCACCTCTGGGAAAGGTTCTGTTTCTGTCTGCACAATATTTTGTTTACAAAGCACAGCTTGTCAGATTTCTTTTGAAAAGTTGACACTATTTGATGAAATAAGCGCAGTTTTGGATTCGATTTTAGCACTTGAAGCTAACTTGTAGGACTATTTGTTCTCAATGGTTCCACTGTGTGCGGCGCGCGTGCTCGTCGGAATTATACAAACTGTAAACAAAGCGTCCTTCGGCCAGACCAGTCTGTTTAAACTACCAGCGCAATATTTAAGAATATAAACGGTTAGATACGATGATATATATGTTTATATTAAACGACATTATTTTTACTTTTTCTCCCACACTCAAACCGAAGGCGCCGGCCATGAGGAGGGGAATGCTTCTGAACGTCATCCGCCAGCTTCCAAGCTAACTGGCTGCCTCCATCTTGTCATCGACACGTAAAAAATACCGGTAGCTGGCTATCGTTAGGCCCCGGGAACATGCCGGTCTGTCGGCGTGACTTCACGACAATGAATCTATCTGCCATACTTTATCTGACTGTGGTTTCAATAAAACTGACTGATCTGAAAAGGTTGCTGAACAGCAGCGCAGCCGATAAAACAGCGAATGAGCTAATGTTGCCGCTATCATTAGCTACCCGGTAGTTAGCATCATTGACTAGCGAGAGGGAACCCCAGACGCGTGATAGACCTCGCGAGAATGATATTTTTAACACAAACCATTATTTCACCCAGACCTAAGCAAGTATTTTCTGTCCCAAAACGGACCTTGATTTTAACCACAGCGATGTCACATTATAAAACACGATTAGCTTGTAAAGAAACAACAAAGCATACAAATCTCGCGAGAGTTCCACAAATCGAGGGTTCCCTTCTAGATGCGATCACCACAGTGCTAACGACACATGATTGATATGAATGTCACAAAACATCTGCTCATGCTAGCCTACAACCAGTGTGAACATTAGCAATTTCTGCTAACAAATGAGCCTTGTCTTACCGTGCATTAACCGGTCGTCGGGGGCTCCATAATCATCTCTGTCATCCTCGCTTCCAGACATAGCGGACAGCAGAAAACTTTCTATTTAGTTAGCTAACAGTTTAGCTAACTAAATAAAGTTATTTGTTTGTGGGATAATCCAGAGTTCTGACCCAGTCTTGAGGCGGTCCAAGTCTGTGTTGTGTAGTTAGGAGGGGGGCAGCCGGCCAGGTTTCGACAAGGGAAATTAGAACAAAAAAAGAAGAGGGAAGTGAATATTTAGCAGCAAAGAGCATCAGCCGGTAAAACACTCACCGCATGGACTTCTTTTCCTCGGACTATAAATCTAACTTTATCAGACAGCTCTCAAAGATTAGCACCCTCACTCACTCCATCTCTGCGTTCAGCTGACATGCCATCTTGCCACTATCGTTAGTTTCCGTGCCATTAGCATGCGTGCTAGCCGAGCTTGACCGGCGGCCAGGTTCAGATTTGAGAAAGAAGCGACACACACACACATACACACACCATACACACTAATATCTAGCTTAAACACAAAATATCACTGCAACAACCCGGCATCCGATGCTATCTCATCTCGACCATCTTTACCCTGACTCAAGTAAATTTTACAAACAATAAAACCAAAAAACTGAGATACTCACAACTTGATTCACACACCTTCCAAAAACAGTAACTCCGAGCTCACTTTGTCAATCAATCAATACTTGGAAGCTCTTTCTGTTAAGGTAACGGTATACATACAATTTAAATATATTTCCGTGTTTTTGTGGCAGCGTGTGCGCACGACGCCGTCTCCTCTTTCTCTCCCTCGCACACTACACACACCCCGCGCGCGCGCACACACACACAAAGAGATCAGGGGGCAGGCATCCCATAATATCCCCCCCCACATCCACACATACACACACACACACTTCAGTCACCCCTCCCCCACTCTGCATAGTTACCTTGCAACGTACAGACCATAATAGTCAAACTCACCCCTCCCTCTCCTACAGTCTCTTCCCCATTCCTCCATGCACACCACCCCCCCCTTACACCTCCACCCCCTCCCTTAGCAACCGGGGTTACCATGGAGACGCTCACCCCCCTCCCACCCCCGTGCGGCATCCCATAATAGTAATGAGCGCAGTCACTGACATCCCTCAATGAGCATAACTCCAAAAAGAGA
The DNA here is from genome assembly GCA_027495735.1 of Lutjanus campechanus. Classification (NCBI taxonomy): domain Eukaryota; kingdom Metazoa; phylum Chordata; class Actinopteri; order Lutjaniformes; family Lutjanidae; genus Lutjanus; species Lutjanus campechanus. The sequence continues at coordinate 15,281 of JAJHUR010089435.1, forward strand.
GAGATAGGAGAAAGGAGGGGGGGAAAAAAGGAAAAGCCGTCACATGGCAACTGTGTGTGCCACATGACTGCTTAACTTGAGTGTGCATGTTTGCATGTATGCGCAGGCACTGTACTGTATATGAGCCTGGCTGCTAAAGACTGTACAGGATGTTGATGCAACGCAGGGCTGATAACCCCCGTCAAAGCACCTGAGGGAAGCCAAAAGTGGGGTGACACCCGCTGACCCAGGTGTAACCCCCATATGAGCTGTAATATATGGCTTCTTTATATACATGACTCACCATAAAGGCAGTCTTCTCATCAGGACACGCAGCCCAGGAGGGCAGGTTGACTTTTACAAAAAGTGCAAAGTCTTACAAACAGGTCAGTGTGAGGTTCAAAAAGTCAGGTTACATGCACACGGCCCTCCAGGGAGGAGGTCACAGAGGTCAAACTGTAGTCAAAACCTTCAAGTCTGCAGCTTTAAGCCCCCCTCAAAACAAGAAACAGGGAGCCCAGAAGTACAAGAGCCAAGCCAACAGCTGAGTTAAGCTGTCTGCACACACACCACACACACACGCTTGCTCCACAGGCTGCCTTGGAAATGCATTGCAGTCAATGGTGGGAAAAACGTCTGGGTCCTAGACAGTTTTTTCCCACCATTGACTGTCTGTAGTACATTTAGACTGTGGGGCGAAATGCAGAACTGCTGGTGTTTCGTGTGGCAGAGGAGCTTCTGAATGACGTTTCACCACATGGGAAATCAACGGCGCACATGTCCGCTCATGGGGAGCTCTGTATCTAAGGCCTGTGAAGCATCAGAATGAGTTACGCATTATTATTGTTGCACTGGAGGACAAATCTGCTCTCCTGATGCTGCTGGAGTCACCATCAAGTCTGCAAAAAAAGTCTAAATCCAACAGCTCTTCTACCAGCCATAAAGCACAATATATAGCCAAAAGTGTGTGGACACAGGAACACCTGAGCCGCCAAAACTTCAGGCAGCCATTCCTTAGCCACGTGACGCAGGCTGAGGAATGGCTGCCTAAAGTTTTGGCGGCTCACATTGTTCTGAGCTGTTGCAGTTTGACTGAGGTTTCACTCACTCCATGGCTCCATCTAGCAGTAGGACCAAGAAGCTAGCCCCGGCACTAACGAAGTGAAGGTAGCTAACAGTAGCTGCTCTGATAGCACAGCTGCAGACAGTAAAGATTTACAATCTGCTCCAGAAAATGTGGGATGAGCACGATAAGAATAACACCTTGATTCCACTGGGTACGTCACATCTGCAACATGGTTTTGCCCCGTCCTCCACATGGCTTAATGCCCCACCCACAGCATGTCAGAAGTGGAGCGTTCTGCCCACCTGATTATGCTGACTTGCCCGGATTTCGTGGGTTTGATCATTTATTATTTTTAAGTAGGGTGCTTAGCTAAATTGTTCCTTTTTTTTGGTCCGTTTTCAGTGGCACAAGGGCACCAATGTGCAGTGAAACCCATTATTTCCAATGGCTTGTGCTGCGCAAAAATGGCTTTTAGCTGCGCTGAGCAAAGTGTGTGTTGGGGCAAAGTGTGCGTCAAACAAAGCGGCCAAATTTCAACAAGGGTGAACTTTGAACGCTGTGACGAATACCTGTGTGGCCCTTAGAAACAAAGCAGGCAGCCAGGTACAGAAGGCAAAATGGAAGAAAAGCTTGTTCTTTGTGTCTGAATTCAGAGTTTACGCTTCCTCGGGAGGAAAGCCACATCTTGAAAACACATCCTTAACCAGGTAGGTATATCAGGTGTGTTTTACAGGTAGCTTGGAGACAGGGAATATATGTATCTTACTGTAAATGATAAACATAGCTCAGGTTTTTTTTTTTAATATGGCTTACAAAGTGTGATGTAGTCCCACTAAAAGTTTTGAAAACTCTGCCTACTTTCTCTTCCAAGAACAACTAGTCAAATGTGCACTGACCCCAACCAAAGACAATAATATATAAATGTTTTCATTGGACCCCATTTGTGTTTTTTTCTGTGGAGCTCTAGTGTTGGGAACTCAGTGGTCTAACCGAAATGTATGAGGGAAGTTGTGTTTTTTCCATGCAGCGTTGTTGTGGGTCTGAACACAGATTTCTTGCGAAGTTGGCTGCTGATGTTGGGTGGTCGGGCTCTCGGTCTGCATTGTAGTTCATCCCAAAGGTGTTGGATGGGGTTGAAGTTCAGGACAGTCAAGTTCTTCCACACCAAACTTGGGGAAGAAAAAAAAAAGGATCTGGTTATATTAAAACAGGAAATGGTTTTCCATAAACAGCCCCAGACCAGGATGATAAACCAGGATGTGTTTACAAGATCCACAAACCATTTTCCACAGGTGACAGGCGTGTTACTGTGATTTTAAACATCTTTTCAGGAGCTGAGATTGTCATTAAACTGTGGGAGTTTACAAACATATGTTGCAGATATTTCCTATCACAAACTTTCTCCTTCAGTGGCGGCTTCACTCTCCATCATCTGGTTTAAAACAGGTCAAACGACATTAATGATCTGTTATTTATGATAGCCTAATTAGTGCCATAGACAAGTGAAAACGCATTAATAATAATCTTACATATTTTATAAAAACAAAAAGGACATTTTGAATAACTAAAAGCAGGAATTATAGAGCACATAAGTGATTTGATCAGAATATTTTCACAGATTCATATGTTGTTATTATCTATAATAGTTCATTTTCATAACAAACAGGACAGGATTCAGGATTTGAGACAAGGCAGTGTGAAAACAAAAGTCATTGTTATCTGAAGTTTTAAGTTAATAACGTTACCTACATCACATGACTTATTTTAATCCAAACTGTGACCTTTTCCCAAACCTAACAAAGTAGTTTCGGTGCCTAAATGTAACCAAACTGCGACCATTTTCCAACATAACCGGTGTAAAAAAGGCTTTCTGGTAGTGTCCAACACAGACACTCAAGGCTACCTTGCGCATCAATATGAGACACCCAGGGGCGTGACAAAGCAGCGTCGGTATTTGACGACCTGAGATGAGAACGGGGTCGCCCAGATGTAATGTACATGCAGGGATGTCCACATACTTTTGACCACATGGTGCATGCTGTAGAATATAAAGGGTAAAACTTGCAAGCACAGACGACAGCTGGTGGTAATTTCCTGAGGTGAGTGTGCATTATTCACTCATTATAAATGACTTATTGTGCAGAAAAACCGCCATGCTTTGGCCTAACGGATTAATCATTTTATTGCAGTGCGCACAAACGTCTTTTTTTTTTTCCTGCACCGATGTGAGATAGTTTTAATCTGTGGAGGGTGTGTGAATCTGCTAACAAATTATTCATGTCAGCATATTGTTGCAGTGCCCTGACTCTTTGGCTTTTAACCCGCTTCAAGCTGTCCCTCCTCTCCTCTCTCTCTCTCTCTCTCTCTCTCTCTCTTACTCTCTCTCCTCTCTTCCGCTAAAGGCCTCTCTCCCTCTGGCCTCTTTTCTTAC